>OU426863.1:1292500-1297500 GCA_911387685.1 Dolichovespula media
AAAGCACATACAATACATACACACACACACGACGATGACGACGACGACGACATATATATACACGACAATTATTGTTAACTGCTAATCATGTACGTTTAACAATTAAACAAACGTACATAAATAAATAAATAAATAAATTTCAATCTAAATCTTATGACGAGAATAAAGATCTCAATTATTTATTGAATTGATTCTATTAATTAATTTCCAAATAGAATTTATTACGACGATCATTATATTATTAACGAATTGATCGTTAACGTAATACAAAAAAAAAAAGAGAAAAGGAAAAAGAAAAAAAGATAGAAAAGGAAAAGGAAAGAAAAAAGCATTAGTGTCACGGACAATATCAATATTCAAAAAGGTCGATGTTAACGATCATTGGAGCTTCTGGATCGATCTGAAGAAAAGAAAAAAAGAAAAAAGAAAAAATACGATGACACAGTGCGTGTCCTGTCTGTCTCAGAAACCACGACGGCGGGGCAATCCAATTATAGCGATCGCTCGCGGAGAGCAGATCACGGTCGTGGTTATCGTAAATCAAGATTAACGGTCGTAAAGATTTTCTACCGGCCATTTCACGCGACTTTTTACACCTAAATATTATCCGCCTCCGCCGCGCGGTTGTAAAAAAAAAAAAAAAAGAAAGAAAGAAAGAAAAAAAAGAAAAAGATGAAAAGAATAAGGAAAAAAGAAAATTTCATTTGCACGGCTAACGAGAGAGGAAAATCAAGAAACATAGAAAGAGATGAACAGAAATAAACGTAGAAAGAGAAAGAGAGAGAGAGAGAGAGAGAGAGAGAGAGGGAGAGAGAGAGAGAAGGAAGCTAGTTCTAGTATCAGCATGGTATAATAGTGCTAATGCTATGAGAAAATGATCGATTAACGCAGATACATTAACAGGTTGTGCGTATATTACCGATTACGCGATAAATTCACGATATACTTTTCGTTTCTTTAAACTGGTTTATTTAACGGAAGAGTAAAGAAGTTTCCACGTAACTTCGATCTAGAAAAATAAAAAAAAAGACAGAAGAAACATGAAACAGCAAGTAAAAAAAAAAGCGTACAGAATGCAAATGGATAGAAAATTAGAAGAGGATAAGAAGAAGAAGGAGAAGAAGAGGAAAGAAGAAGAAAAAAAGTAGTAATAGTACTACTACAAATAATAATAATAGTAGTAATAGTAGTAGTTGTAGTTGTGGAAGTAGATAAAGAAAACTAAAAATGAAAAAAAAAAGAAGATAAATAATGTTCAAGTAAACAGGGTGGAGTGAGGATGACAAGGAGGAGGGTGGGGTAGGGATAGGAGATAGGAGAGGTAGGAGGGAAAAGCTGTGAGGATATTTTTGATCGTCGATCAAGTGATCCAGAAGGAGAACTCAAGATCTCCAATATAAAACCGGTCATCGACCGGATATCTCTCTCTCTCTCTCTCTCTCTCTCTATCTATCTATCTCTTCTCTCTCTCTCTCTCTCTCTCTATATATATATATATATATATATATATATATATATATATATATATATATTTTTTTTTTGTTACAATAAATCGTTAGTAACGGCCATGGGAAAAAGCTTTCGTTGGGTTTTATGATTTTTGAGCCTCCGAGGGGTGAATTTGCCATTTCGAATTCGCGTTAATTTTCTCTTTTGTTTTCTAATTGACCGTACTTTATTTTCTAAAACATATGTATGTATGTATGTATGTAAGTCACTGACTCGGCCGAACTGGTTGTTGCTCCTGGTTGTTGCCGTTGCGATTGCCAATGCCGGTATTGCCTGTCGCCGTTGCGCTGTTGTTGCTGCTTTTGCCTTTACCAATGTTGGCTTCTCGTTGATTCTTGGTCAGCTCGCTCGGCCGTGACCATATTACCGTGCGAGTTTCTCAGGATTATAAAGTCCGGGTCGCCGGTTGGATTATATGTCGGTCCATAATAAATTCAATAATTAAGATACTATGGGGGATTAAGAGGATTATGAAAATAATTTTGCGAGCCACGAGTTTTGCTTCTACCTTTACGCTTAATTTTCCTCCCCTCTCTCTCTCTCTCTCTCTCTCTCTCTCTCTCTCTCTCTCTCTCTCTCTCCTTCCTCGCCGTCCCCTCCACCCCCTCCGCCCCCTTCGCCCCTCCACCTTCCTTATTTTCTTTCTCTTACTTTCGTCCTTTTTTTCTTTCTTGTTTTTTCCTTTTACGTTTCCTACACTTTTTTCCTTTTTTCTTTGTGCTCTGTTTTGTTTTGTTATGTTCGTTTGAATTACGATCTTAATGCCTTTGATGTTTGATCTTTTTTCTTCTTTTTTTTCCTTCCTTTTTTAATTTCTTTTTATATCTTCAAAAACGACGCTTCATTTTTGCGTCTCGTTCGATAGCTCGCCCATACCTCGTGGATTAATATCATCCCGTGTATAATATTAATTGTAACTTTCGCGATGATAATAATTACGCTAGTTTCTTATTGCACAGGTTTTAACGTTTATCTTTTTCATTATGGCATTTCTTCACTTCAAAGGAACTTCATCTTTTACAGTTTATTCAATAGTTTGATACATTTGAAATTAATTTAAACGCATGATTTTGATCGCGGCTATCACGATGAAAATAATGTTTATGCATTTCTTATTTCATTTTTATTTCCTCCTTTTTTTTCCTCATATCTTTTAATCATATTATTTTTTATTTTTTTATCTCGAAGACTCCATCGTTTATATTTTATTCAATAGTTTGATGAATTTGAGATTAGCCTAAGATCATAATTTTGATCGCGATCATCCCTACGAAAATATATTTTTTCATGCAATTTCTCTTTTTTTGTTTTTATCTTTCAATTATTTATATATATATATATATATACGGTGGACGTTTTAGTACGCATCAGTAAGATTTTCTCTTCACTTTATTAACTCGTCTCAATTACCGTGTTATGCTAACTTCGAATTAATCCGACAATGAGCTTAACTTCAATCCTCGTCTTTTCGATCGTTGTTAATGTTACCAACAATATTTTTTATTGTTCTTTTTTTTTAATTGTATTTGCGCTCGCGTAATATCACTGAACATTTTTATTAATAATTTTTAATTTTTATTAATAAATAATTATCTTGTGAAAAAAAATAATATATATATATAGTCCGTTCGTTCTCAACACGTTAAAATTCACAAGATTTTTTTGCTTTTTAAATCGACCGGCTAACGTGTTACAATAGTCCTTGAATGTGCAAACGAATTAATTACGAATTACGTTAGAAACGAATTAATTTAAGTAATCATCGTTATGAAAATAATATTTGTTTTACGAGTCCTTATCCCTTTTGTCTTACTCACTTTCTTTTTTATTTTCCTTTCTTTTATACCATACATCAAACAATTTTCTTTTCCTTTCATCACGAATACATCATTTTAACGTCTCGATCGACAGACGTCCCGACATGTCGATTAATTAAATCGTAACTCGAATCATCATACTCGTCATAACGAAAATATATTCGCAAAGTATCTTTGATTTTTATTCTTGTCTCACGTTTTCTTTTTTCTCTCTTTGCTTTCTCCGTATAAAATTTGTTATTCTATATTTACCATACTTCGAAGAGATCTCGTCTAGTGTATCACGTCTTATAAGAAACTTACCAAACTTTGTCTAATGGACTTAACATCGATATGAACCACGACAACAACTTTGATTATAGTTAACTATTTTGAATATCTTTTATATTTTTGATTCGACAAATGAGTCTGAAACGAAAATGTTTCTTGCAATTCTCTCTCTCTCTGTCTCTCTCTTTTCTCTCTCTTTCTCTCTTACATACGCACGTACGCGTACATATAAACGCATAATAAGCATAATACGCAGAATACAAACGCACGCACGCACACAACACACGCGCGCGCGTATATATATACCCATACATATACTTAGAAAGAAACTTGGATGACTCGAGGCAAACTCAGCGAAAACTTTAATCGGTTCGGTCGAAACGTTAGGAGACGTTAAGCCTCGTACTCAGTGCGAATCTTAGCTCGTTTCTTAATGCACAGGACAGTTTACTCCTACAGTCTTGCAACGTTTATTCGCCCGGAAGGAGAGAGATAGAAAGACAGAGAGAGAGAGAGAGAGAGAGAGAGAGAGAAGAGAGAGAAGAGAGAAAGAAATAGAGAGAGAGAACTAAACCGGTCAAACACCAGATCGCTACGTGCGAGTTATAAATCGTGATCGCGTACAAGAGTAAGAAGATCCGTGGACGCGGCGCTACGATGATACTTTTCTCTTTATCATCCAATTAACGATAACGTTCCATTACGTTTTCTACGAGTAAAGACGATTATTATTGCCGTGCCAAGGCATTACGATTATTTTACCGGGTTAGATAGGTACTGACTCGATTTTATCAGTTTTCTACGATATCCGTGCGAATGCTAAAAGACGGTGGGAGAGAAAGACAGAGAGAAAGACAAAAAGAAAGAGAGAAAAAGAAAGAAAGATGGAGCTAAGCTAGGAATCGCTAAAACAGCCTGATTAAACGGCCTGATTCGTGATCAAGATAAAACCATCGGCATTTTCTATCTCTCGATGACTTTACTCTATTTCTTTTTTATTTTTATTATTTCTTTTTTCTTCTCTTTTTTTTTCTATTCTTTCATGCCTCCTTAGGACTTTCTCACCACTCTTTCTCTCTCTCTCTCTCTCTCTCTCTCTCTCTCTCTCTCTCTCTCTCTCTCTCTCTTACTCTTTATCTATCTATCTATCTATCTATCTATTTCCCTATCTTTTTCTTTATCTTTTTCTTTCTCTGTATCTTATACATACACCTTCTTTCTCCCTCTAATTCCTTAGATCTTAAAATTTCTTTTTGTTTTGTTTTTTTTTCCTTCCTTTTATTTCTTTTTCTATCTTTGGTCTGTTCTCTCACTCTTTCCTTTTTATCAAATCCAGAATGACTCTATCTCTATCAGCAGATGCACAGGTAGGTATGTATCTTGTTGTTTGGGGTCGACGTTGAA
>OU426863.1:1300000-1325000 GCA_911387685.1 Dolichovespula media
AGGAAGATGGAGGAAAAGGAACGATACGAAGCATAATCGTATCGAATTAAGCGAATTACAGGATCGTTCGTGAATATCAAGAGGAAGAATGATGATTTACGATCGGTTATATATCAAGGATGCAGTAGATATTTCATTAAAAAAAAAAAAAAAAACGAGTCGTTACAGTTGGTCGTTACGTGCCACCATATTGATCATTGATTTAAGAATACTTACTTGGACGCGAAGTGTTACAAAGTTTTACGAGACTATTTAAATTCAACTAGATAAACTTATCGTATCAGACATATCATATCAAAAAAATTATTAAATTAACGGGAATTACGCTATACCAATTAAATATTATTAATTCAAAAATATGATGCAAAACGTTGATATTAATTAACGATTAAATATTTATACAGATTTAATTCCCTTATATTTTCTTTCATTCAAAATAAAATAAATAAAATAATGATCGTAAATAATTGTGATATTGCAAGTTAAATATTAATAGTCTAAAAATACAAAACAGAAAAGAAAAATAATTAATATCGAATATCCGCACAACAACAGAGATGTATTATTTCATTTTACTTGAAGAAAAAGAAAATGGAAAAAGAAACAGAAACAAAGACGTAAAAAATTTTCGAAAGACATAATATATGTTAATATATCAATTAAATTATATATTATAAATTAATATATTATGATATTGTATATAACATTATATATCATAATTAATACATTATTATATTAATATAATAATATCTTAATATCTTTTTAATTCATTAACTTATTATTTCTATTTATCGATCTCTATTACGTGTAATAATTAATGAATAAACACAGTTTATTCATATGATCAATTAAAAAAAAAAAAAACAAAAAAGAAAAAAACGAGTTCGCGTCTAAGAAAAACAAAAGCAAAAATGAAGAAGAAAAAATTAAATAATATCTCTATGAAGATAGAAAAATAATAGATATTAAAAATTTTTAATTATACAAATTTAATTAATTAATTATTAAATTTTAATTGTATAAGTTAAATTGTTATTATTAAATTTTAATTGTATAATTTAAATTGTTATTATTAAATTTTAATTGCATAAACTCGAAGATGCAAGATATTCTTGCTTCTCTACGGGTGCGCATTAAGGACTAAACGAGGATGTGAATCTTTACAATTAGGTAAACTTTTATTGAGATTTAATGGAGTTATCGGGTTCTCACGGGACGTGGGCATGCGTGCACGCACGCACGCATTTATGCAAATGTATTTGCCAACTTGATGGCTCCTCCTCCTCCGTCTTTATTTAAAATATCTACATCGTTTAAGTAATTTCAAAGTTCGACCTTAATTGTCCTATCCTTAGATTTTAATGTGTATACTTAAATAAGAAAAATTTAAAAAAAAAAATGGAAACGAAAGATCCGAAACGTCGTTCAAAAAAAAAATAAAAATAAATAAAAAAAAGAGAGAAAATACCGATCATTTCTTCGTAAATATTATCCACATAATGGCGTCTGATATCAATTATATAATGATTTTTTTCGTTTAATTGTTTTTCATTATGGCAACAGAAGATTAGTTAGAGACTTAATTATATTATATGTTCGTAATCGTATTATATATTTGCATTATATAATCGTACTCTATATTATATGTACGTAAAGATTATTCATTAAATGACGGTTAATATTAATTATAACGATTCTTTCCTTTTTTTCTCTCTCTTATTTTTCTTTCCCTTCTTTCTTTCAATGTGGCGACCGAAGATTCGTTATAGACCTGATTATAATGTATTATATAGATAACAATTAACTATAAAATATCCTCCTTTCTCCGTAATAACGTTCTAATTATAATTATAGTTGTCGATAGGTATTAGAAATCGCTCCGGTTTTTCTTTCGTCGATCGATAAAATAATAAATACGTTAAATACGTTAAGGAAAACGCACGCATATGTTAATATCGTTGGAATTCAAAGACCGATATATACCTAAGTAAGTAAGTACTTAGTCACGTAGTGTAGGTACAGATTTCGTCGTATCGTAATTCCAATCGACCGGTTCTAAACGTACGCTTCCCGATGAACGTTAGAACCTCGATCACGTTCTCTCCCTTGCCCTCTCACACCCGTTTTCTTCCCTACGAGCACGTATCTTCTTCATCCTGAATGCGAAGGATCCACGCTCGAGCGAACCTTTCGCCGTTTACGGCCTGAATCTTGCTCCACTAACACGCTTTACGAGAATCTTCCTTAGATTTCTTGGTTACATGTGTAATATCTTATATAAATATATATGTATATATATAAATATGTAGATAGACATTTATATATTAAAAGAATCTTTAATAACGGTAATATGTAAAAATTTTTCCGTAAGATTGGCTCCTCTAATTTTTTTATTTTGATATATGTCAGATCAAGTTGTTTAATTATAGAAAATTGTGCGTGTGTGTGTGCGCGCGCGCGCGTGTGTGTGTGTGTGTGGGCCATTCGCGTTATAGAAATAATATGTATATATCTCTATATAAATAGTAATAATATTTATATACATATAAAGTTACATAAAATATTTGAGTTTTATCGTGCAATTATGTAATCAAGAAGATGTATATAATACTTGTGATATAAGTAGGTAATATAAATATGTATATATCTATATGTACATACTCCTGATATTTTTTCATAGATACAATTAAATCATGGTATATTAGAATAAGGAAAAACAGTAATATTGTATAGAACTGTTATAGAATAATATTAAATAAGTATATAGAAGGGGGTAATTTAGGTATAGTAATATATTTGATAGTAGTAATATATATATATATATATATATATATATATATATATATATATATATATATACATTTAGTTAGTTATGTAAATAAACATAAATTATAATATCTATACATGTGTTATGAATAATAAAAAAATACGATATGAAATTTGTCAATTTTTGGTACAAATAAAAAATGATTCACCAACAGGTAAATCGGACCTAACATCAGAAAGATATAAAGAGAGAAAGAGAAAGAGGAAGAAAGAAGAAGAGATAGAGAGAAAGATTGAGAAAGAAAAAGAGAGAGAAAGAAAGAAAGAGAAAAGTAGAAGGTGTTTGCATTGGCCTAGTGCCGAAGCGTTCGCGGATAAAATTAATTACCTCGTTCACCAATGTAACGGGTCTTCGGCCAGCAGCGAGTCGTACAGAATGCGAAGGCACGCTATCCTGAACGCGTCACGATACAGCTTTATCAGATTTTATTGCAAGCTTTCGTACCCTGTACCCTATACCCTATACCCTATACCCTGTATTCTATACCCTATGTATCACAGCTTGGCGCCAATAATCGATGTGTGTGTGTGCGCACGCGTTTGTGTGTATCGTATTATATACGTATATCGGACGTAGATAAGATATGTAATATCTATCTTTTTTTTTTTTTTTTTTTAATTTCAATCATTCGATTGTTAAGACAAGCAGTTTATACCTTGTTAAACTAATACTTGATAATATAACGTTGTCAGCGGCATGTATAAGTGCGTGTTAATATATTTATCTGTATATATAGATATCTATGTATATATGAATGTATACCGGTATCTAATACGATCTATTTATCCTTGTCTCTTAGAACTGATCTTCTCTATCATTAAGTTATTTATTAAATTGTTAACATGTAATATATATATATATATATAGATAAACATACATGATTATATATATATACCCACATATGATTAATGATAAGAAATATACAATATGTCTTGTTTACAAATGAATTTACTCAATGGGAGAACTTTGATTTCATTAATTCAGTAATTCATTTATTTCTTTTTCTTTTTTCTATTTTTTTTTTCTGTGAAATGTAAAACATCCCATAGATACGAACTACCGTAAGTGATTAATTTTCTATATGTACGTTTGTTAAATCCATTATATTCTCATATTTGTACTCAAATGATTTCTCTCTCTCTCTCTCTCTCTCTCTCTCTCTCTCGTCCTCTTTTAAATGTAGTTTGTATGTAATTAACTTTATGTACTATATAGATATATAGATATGTGTGTAATAAGTTTGCATGAAACGTCGAATAGTATAAACTTCTAACGAGAATTAATTCTTATTCTTGCCTTTTAGAATTTACCTTCCCTATTAATATTAATTAAATCGTTTTCATATATATATATATATATATATATATGTTCACTTGTAAAAAATATATAGTTTATGTATCTAGCGTATGTACGCGCGCGCGTGTGTATTATAAATGAATATTTGAATCGAAGAAATGTTATATTCAACACTTCGAATTGAATTTTTCCGTGCAGGATATCTTATATAATTGATTAATTTTTTCATATGTATATATATATATATATATATATATATATATATATATATATATATATTCTCGTATATATAATAAAATGATTTCTCTCTCTCTCTCTCTTTCTTTCAAATAAATAAACGTTAGATCAACGTACGTATAATATAATATATATACATACGTATTTTTATATTTACATAGGTACCTACTTGTACACACATTATTTGATTTTATACTTATATTTGTAAACATAGTTATGTGTTTGTAGGTACACATACATACTTCTTAAGGTGGATTAATTCGTTGGCTCATAAATTAATGTAACGCGTTGGCTTGTCCTTCATGTCCTCCTTTTCCTTCCTTCCTTTTCTGCTTCTTCTCCTTAGTTTCAGTTCTGAACTCAACTTGCGAGAGCAGCCGGAAAGACGGGGATAGGGTTTTATAACGGAATTCGAATCTTAATCCTTTCGCGATCCGTCGTCCTGTATGCCGGAACATCGTCGAGATCCTGTCTTCTAGTACTGGTACCGTACGAGAGCCAATAAGTTTTTAGACGTGAACGTGTCCACATAACAAGATGATTGCGCATGGATTTTAAGATTAATACTGACGCGAAACGAATTTACGGAATATTTTAGTATTCAGTATTAACGATCGTAGTAGATTTATATCTTTTTTATCTTTTTAATTTAGAAATTCTTTTATTTTCTCATTTGTTTTTTTTTTAATTAAAAATTCGTTCTTATAGATTCTCGTGTACAACTTATAATAATATTATAATTATGTAAGTATATTGAATTAAATCAAAAGATAATAATTTATATAATAATATAACATAATAATGTGTATATATATATATATATATATATATATATATATATATATATGTATGTATAAAGTGATAAAAAAAATTCAATAAAAAAATAAAATTGAAAATAATCTTTTTATCCACATGTATAAGTATATCATATGTGTGTAAAACATTTCTAGAATTATAATAGCATCGATTAAATTGTCATAGATTATTCAAAACCTTTATAACGTTCGTTTAACAACAACATTATTACAAATTATGTACATCGATTAATATTTCATATCTATCCTTATGTAACATTATATCGTTATATAAAATAACATTAAATTAATATTTCTGATTTGAGTCATATATAGTATAGACATGTGTCTCTATGATGTGTTATGGAGAAAATCGATTATTTGTAAATTACATACAATATGGAAAATATTTCTAAAAATTATATATCATTTTCATGATATTACAAAATTTTTCTATGGTTAAAAAATTTTTCTCGTCTCTTCTTCATTTACTTTCAATTCAAAAATTCAAAGATATTCTCCAAAGAAAATTTAGAAAGTATATATAAAAAGTTCACACGCTAACGATAGATGAAACTATGTTGGTGGGAAAAGGGAGAAATGATCTTGCGTATGTATGTATGTATGTATGTATGTATGTATGTATGTATGTATGTATGTATGTATGTATGTATGTATGATGTATGTATCGCGCGCGCGCGCGCGCGTGTGTGCGTGCGTGCGTGCGTGCGTGCGTGCGTGCGTGCGTGTGTGTGTGTGTGTGTGTGTGTGTGTGTGTGTGTGTGTGTGTGTGTGTGTGTGTGTGTGAAAATACGGGCGACATGTCGAGTTCGAAGCACGCGACGCTAGTAACTACGAAAATCCAGGTGCGCATAATATTAAACATCGCGTGTGCTCGTCGCCAATCCATGGGACCTATTACAAACATACAAAAAAAAAGGAAAAAAAGAAACACGAACACACGCATCGATACTAATAATGACACAAACATTAACCCAGGACTAAGATTAATACTAATAAAAGCACAGATACATATATTGATCAATACCGATATAACGAGACGAACATTAACCCGTCTAAAGCTAGCTATATGTGTATGTACTTATTAATAAACGTAATAAATTTTATATAAATGTTAACGTGATACAAATGATAATCTACAATAAAATTAATAATGCATATACATACTTATGTATATATTAATAAATAAATTTTGTATATAAATTGTATAAATTATAACGAGAGAGAGAGAGAGAGAGAGAGAGAGAGAGAGAGAGAGACAAATACTACCCCCTTAAGAATTAATATTAATAAAACCACTAATACATATATCTACTAGTATTGTTGTAACGATATAAACGTCAATTGAAACTAAAGCTAATAATGTATGTGTGTGTATGTATATATGCATATATACTTATTAATAAATGTAATAAATGTTGATATACATAATAAAGCGATAGAAAGCGTAACCTGAAATAAAATTTAATAATGGATATATATGTATATATTTATAAACAATGTATATATATATAAACTGTATAATAATATATAAATATATATTATAATGACAAAATTTTGTAACTCGTACTAAAGTTAATACTAATAAAAATACAAACACATACACACACACACACACACACACACATTTACTAGTACTGATGATGTAGCAAAAACATTAATTGAAATTAACCGTAATAATAAAATTAACCATAAAAACATACGTGTGTGTATATATATATATATCAATACGATAAATTTTGATATAAATGATAAAGACACTAAAGTTACCTTAAACCGATGCTATAATAATGCACAAATACATTTTACAAATGTTAACCACATAAATTCAAACGATACAAATATTAACTCACAAAATTGACTATGCATACAGCATACACTCACGCACACGTACCAAACTCATAATGATACTAACATCAACCCACACCAGAGTTAATACTAATAGAAACACTAATCCAAACACTCACATACACAAGCGCGCACCCGTACAAACACATATATGCACGTACGCACAAAGTAATACAGTACTTACTTACTTACATATAAGTACATACATACATATATATTATACATGTATAGATAAACGTAGGAAGAAATCATATCAGTGCGTGGGCGAATCAGAAAAGTGCTCCCAGCGATATTCGAACGACACCAAAGGTGTTGTTATAATTTACGATTCTGCCGAGCATAACACTACGTAAAGAAATAGTGTTGGACCGATACGGTCCCGGACAAATCACCGCGAAACGCTGCCATTATGGGCCGTCCGGTCCATTTGTTCGTTCGTCTTTTGCTAACGATCCGCCTCGTGGCGATCACGAGTGAGACCGAACGAGACCGAGCGAGACCGAACGAGACCGAACGAACTAACCAACGTTACCAACGCGTTTAAGAGAAAGAAGATATACATATATATATGTATATATACAAACACATACAGATGCATAATATATATATATATATATATATATATATATATATATATATAAAGAGAGAGAGAGAGAGAGAGAGAATAAAGACAGAGAGAAAGAGAGAGAAGGCGTTAAAAGGTTTGCCCGGACTCGTCGAGCGTCTCCCGACTCCAAGGCGGTAATTAATCTCGAGACGTTAATGCGACCGGTGCAACTGCGAGGGCCATCGAGTTTCAATGGATTTCCGTGCACGAGCACAAGAAGAAGAAGAAGACTTCCAGCATCTACTCTGGCAGCAGGTTTCTCGAAAGGAACGACGATTCCGATTCGAATATCGACGATTTTCTGTCTCTCTTGCACTTCACCTTTACTCGATTCGACGACCACCTTGCTTATTTCATCTTTCTCTCTCTCTCTCTCTCTCTCTCTCTTTCTCTCTTTTCTTTTTTTTTCTTTCTTGGATAAATCGAAACGAGACCTGTGCGTGTGGAAGACGTTAATTTAACGTTTCTTCTCTATGCTGTTTCCAACGACCAAGTTCGATCCATAGATTCTAGACACTCTCAAAGTATGGCCGCACCCATCTCTACCTTTTCTTCCTTTGCGTTGTCGTTGTCGTCATCATCGTGTCGTCTTCGTCGTCGTCGTTGTCGTCGTGTTGTCGTCGTCGTTGTCGTCGTGTCGTTGTATCGTTGTGTCGTCGTGTCGTCATTGCGTTGTTGCGTCGTCGTGTCGTCGTTTCTGACACTACGTGTTGTCTCAAGGACAAGTTTCTTCCGTTAGAATCAAAGAATTTGTTCGTATTTACTATGTATATATTATATTTTAGAATTCAGAGCTAGAAACGTAAAAATTGTGCGAGCTGAGAAGTACGCTCCATTCTGATTGGTTAGTTGTAAATATGAGTAATCCGATATCCACTAATTAAAATTCGATATCCTTGTTTAATATTGATTTATTTTAGAAAATGAATTTTTTGTAAGTTCACATATGTATGTATGTATGTATGATGTATGTATGTATGTATGCATGTATGTATGTATGTTAGCTAGTTAAACATTAGTTGAGTAATAGGTAATTTTCTTTAATTTACGATTAGAACAATACGAGAATGGAACAATACGATTGGTTAACTATAATTGCGTATTGAGTATCGTTCAATAAGAATTCAATATCTCTATTTACGATGTAACTTGTATTTCAAAATATATTTTTTAAGTTATATTAAATTAATTAGTTGTGTATTAAAAAATTAAGTGACTCACGTTATATTTATGTTTTTCTTGATATACGATTAGAACAATAAATGAACATTTATTTTACGTCTTATGGATCCCATAAATCGAACGTTTGAACGTATTTACATAGAAAAAGAAAAAACAAAAGGAAAATATAAAAGTCAATAAAATGATTGGTTAATAATAAATGCGAATTAAGTTTCGTCCAATCGAACATATAACTTATGTAGAATCATGTAAATCGGACGTTCAACCGTATTTACGTAGAAAGAGCCAGAGAGAAGAAAAGACAAAGAGAGAGAGAGAGAGAGTGTGTGTGTGTATGCGTATATGAAAGAGAGAGAAAGGTATATATTAAAGTCAACTTCTCGAGGTCAAGATGTCGCACGCAAAGTACGTAAACGAATTCACACGCTATATATATATATATATATATATATATATATATATATATATATATATATAAGTATATAAGTATATATGTATATATGTATATAAGTTTAGAAATGATCAATTGATCTTCGTGTAAATAGTTTATTCAATCTTAACGCGATTATTACGAGAGACGGTAAATGGACTCGCATATAAAATCTTCTTTTTCACTCCTTCGCGACATACACCATTTAAATTATTCTCTTAGTACTAGACGAATATAAATGCGGTAATAAAATCACCAACGACGTGCCAGAAAGAAAAAAAAAGAGAGAGAGAGAGTATATGTATGAATGTATGTGTGTGTGTGTGTGATTAGAGTTTGATCGTCATAAATGTCGACGTTTATGCGGGTAGTGATTCTTTGATATATCAATGGAACGATCGCTATGAAACCCGATATCATAGTTTCTGATAAAAATCATGCTTTAATGCTATATGCCACCTGTCTTTACTTTAACAAATTCTATCGAAGATGGTTTATTTTTTATATGTACTTTTTTTTTTTTAATATCTTTTGTGACAAATTAATCCGATTTTTTCGAATAAGGATTAATTATTAACTTTTTTTCTATGAATATATATATATATACATACATATATATGTTTAATTAAAATATTTATACATATGTGTTACATATACACATACACATTTTAAAAATGGGAAAAAACATTATAGTATTAGAATTCTTTTATTGTGTATTCATTACACTAAATGTATTTGTATGTTAGCCTAATTAAAGTGTATTGTTATATACAAAGTTTAATAAATTAATTAATTCATTAAATTAGTATATTTTGAAAATTATATAAATATACATATTTAACTTATGTAAAGAAAAAAAAATATGAATACGTTTAATTTAATTAAAAAAATACATGTTACGATACGATAATTCTCGTTTAAATTTCGCGGGATTATCGAGTGAATTCACATTAATCGTGAATACGATTACGATCGTCAGTTATTTTTTATCCCTCCTCCCTCCGCCTCTCTCTCTCTCTCTCTCTCTCTCTCTCTCTCTGTAGGTATAAGTGTGGCACGTTAGTTATGTGAAAGGACTCGTTATTTACGAAGGTTCGCCTAAACGATCTCGAAAATGAGCTTCGCGTCTTATAACCGTTGTCGTGGGTGAAAAAAGAAAATAATCGCGCGTCTCTTACCATATTCCATTTGCTACTTGCTCCAAACAAAAATCTTCTTCGTTTATTATCGTACTTTCTTTTTCCTTTTTTTCGATAGGTACTACACAACTACACACACACTCGTGCGCACACACAATACAAAAATTTTATCAGAATGTTTTTTTGAAAATTTGTACATCAGATTATGAAAATGATTGTCGCGTACATTTGTCGTCTTATTTTTTCGCAACGAAATGATAACACTTATTTTTGTCATTATTAACATTATTGTACTTCTACATTCATCTTCATACTAATTGTCTTCCAATAACTGTGATAACAATAAAATTTAATTAATTAAACTTGACATACATAGTCTCATCGCTAACTTCAATAATTATTCGTTCCTCACGCACATTGATCATTTACATCTTACTTAATTTCTTATTTAAATTAAATTCATATTCAATTTCATTATAATTATCTTCGACGGTATCCATAGTAATTCAATATTGTCACATTTAACTTTACTTCCCGTTATTATTTTATTTACGTTAATCACACCTAACCTCTTATCAATTTTCATTACCAGTGAGATTCAAGAATCGTCAGAAGTGAATTCAAACTCGTCTAAGGTGATACTTTTGAAGTAAAAGAAGAGGGAATAGTGAAATAAAACGAAGAAGAAGAAGTAAAAGAAGACGAAGAAGAAATTATAAAGATAAGAGGAAATAACCGATCAACTAAAACGATAGAGATCTTAGAGTGTAGATTTTTACGCGGAGCATGGAATTTCGTGGCTTGTTAAGGCCAATGAAGTTATTCGCATACCGTTCGCGCGGATATCGATCGCCAAGCCGACCGTATTTAATCATCTAGCATGGACCCAAGAAAAGGACTTGTCCTACACACTCTTCTCTTCTTTAAGTCACCTCTCTTCCTCTCTCTCTCACCCCTCCTCCTCTGTCCCTCTCTCTTTTTCTTTCTCTGTTTCTCTCCCTCTCTTTTTCTCTCCCACCTCACGATCGATTTCACGTCGGTCCTCGATTATTATACCTCGACGATCCTCTTGTACCGCCGATATCACCGATACTTTTCCACTCGTTCGGTTCTTGAATGCGTCTTCGAAAGAAAAAAAAAAGAGAAAAAGAGAGAGAGAAAGCTTATTTGGATTGAAGGAGTGATGATGTCGAGTGAAAAAAAACTGAAAATAGTCGATCGATTCAGGCTCCTTCGAAATTACATCGTCGGCTAATGAGAAACTTAGTTTTAGAGGTTAGAAAAACATATATATATATATATATATTTATTTATTTATTTATTTATTTATTTATCGGTTTTAATCGAATATTTGACTATAGGAGTCACATTTATAAATTAGAATATATTTCCAATCTATCTTTTGTAGCTAATTTTCAATAACTTTTGGTGTGCGCACGTGTGTGTGTGTATATATATATATATATATATACACTTGTTACGTAATGGTAATGTTCGTACGAACATGAAAATACGAAGTTCACCGAAATTTTACGAATTCTTACGAAGCGTCTTTACGTACGTAATATATCAAATGTTTCGAAGAACTATTGTATTGATTTGAATGATACGTTCGTCAATTTACTTATTAAATAGATTCTTGATTGTCTTCGGAAAAAAGGAGAGAGAGAGAAAAAAAGCTTATTTGGATCGATGAAGCGATGTCCTGTGAAAAAGAACTAAAAAGAGTTAGTCGATTTAAGTTTCTCCAAAATTACATACACGAAATTATTAATTCTCACAAAATTACATCGTCGGCTACGAATGGTAATGTACTGTACGAACTAGAAATTACGAAGTGTACCGAATTTTTACGAAATCTTACGAAGCGTTTTTACGTACGCGAATAACATATAATATGTTTCGAAGAACGATTGTATTGATTTATATTCTTTACGTTCGTCGAATTACTTATTAAATATCTATCGATAAAAATCAGTTTACGTTTTCTTTTTTATATTTTTAAACAATTCGGAAAGATCACGCACAAAGTACGAACGAGACAAGAGTGATTATGGTAGTGCAATTTAACAAAGCTTGTTCGAATAGAGTTGTAAGGTTATGGACGCTGTAATAGTAACTATATTGGGAGATCAAACGATCAAATTCGCTGTATTATTTCAATTTATCGATCATTCAATTTTATTTATTACTTTACGTTATATTTCGCATTATATATCGATTTTTATCTTGACTTTATTTCAAGTAGTCACGTTATGCCTTGTTAGGTTTCACATTGGTGATAACACTCTCGACATTACTACTTTCGTCTTCCTTCGAAATATTTGCATGCATGCATGCATGCATGCACGCATGTATAAATAAGTAATGTATGTATTCTAACCGTTCGCGTTTAAAAATAAAAAGAGAAATTCGTACAAATGTAATCTTTCGACTATACAATCGAATAACGAAATAAAGTCTAATGAAGATGTTTATACGTATGTGCGAAACCAAAAAGAAAAAAGGAAAGGCTAGGTTATGAAAGGTTTAGGTTATGAAAATCTGATCTGTCGTTGTCGGTTGTTGTTGATATTATTGTTGATATGATTATTGTCGTGAAAATATCCGAGTAGATCGTTTTACTCAGCTCTTACCGGTGTATGCATATTTACAATTGAAGTTTATTAAATACGAGTTATAAAACGCGTTTAAATACGTTATTTACCGTCGAAGGTGTTTATTCTCTTTTATAAAATTCTTTCTTTTTTTTCTTTCCTTTTTTTTCTTCGTCCCCGAAGAGAAGGTTATAATATTCCTGTTATTATATGAGCAATCAACGAATATTTTTTCGTATTGCGAATAATAATGGCCGTTAAGTGATCACGTTTTTATCGTTCGTTTACGTATTATTAAACATTGCTTGTAGAAAAAGAAAAAAGAAGAAATAAAAAAGAAAGGAAAAAAAACAAGAAATTCGAAGTGTTATTATATAAAGGACGTAATGTATAGAATGGAAAACTAGTATGTTTATATTATATATTATAAATGCGATTGATTTTTCAACGAGTCGTACGAAGAGTCATAATTAAATGTACAACAATATTATACGAGTGGATAGGTAAGATAGAAATGTTCGATTCATTATTGCGTTTTTTTTCTTTTTTTTATTGTTCATTTTGTTTCATATATAAGAAAATGATTTTTGTTATGTTATTATCGTTATCATCATCATATATATATGTATATATATATATTCTTCCTTTTTTTAATCGAACAAATTTAAATAAAATCTAATCTATTTATAATAGAAAATTAATTTGATAGAATCATCATCATCAGTATTATCGTAGTAAAGTTCATTCATAAAAGAAGACTCAAATGGTTTGGTTGTTCTCTCTCTCTCTCTCTCTCTCTCTCTCTCTCTCTCTTTCTCTCTCTCTCTCTCTCTCTCTTTTCCTCTCTCTCTCTTTTCCTCTCTCTCTTTCGACTTTCCGTTTAAATTGAATGAACGAATGGTGACCGGCATAAATTCTTAGAAAAATGTTCGGTTCCATACCAAAACAATCCTGGCAGGTGTCTTCTTTGAAACGATGAGAACATTTTCTGTGTGTGTGTGTGTGTGTGCGCTCGCGCGTGCGTTTATGCGGCATGTATATGTATACGAGAAGGATGAGCAGAGTAGCTTTGAAATGAATGAACGAAAGATAGAGATCACTATCTTTAAGGGCAAACATCTTCGTGACGAAAAATCGTCGAGTTTCGAACGGGACCCAGGAGGCTAATATTTGTGTTTTTCAATTTTTTTCTATTTTTTCTTTCTTTCTTTCTTTCTGTGTGTGTGTGTTAAATTGCCATTTAATTTAATCAATACTTATAATTGCTGTTTTATTTTTCGATTATTGCAATTTCTCTTTGCAATTTCGATGATCGTTTCTATGTATCTATGTATGTATGTATGTATATTTGTGTGTGTGTGTATATATATATATTTTATATAAATTAATTTATAAATATATATAAATTAAAAATCTATTTTTGTTCATTTGTTTTTAGATTGATTCATGTATTTTAAGTGCCCGAAGTTCGAAATATCGATTAAGTTTAGTTCAAAAAATTATTTATACGATTTTGTCTTTGTTAAAATTATATATTTATAACTTATATTTTTATATTTATCTTCTTAATATTTAATTCTTCATTTTCTTTTCTTCGAGTATATATATATATATATATATATATATATATATATATATATATACATATATATATATATATATATATATATATATATATATATATATATATATTATCTATCTTCATACATCTTAATCGATACTTAGAGTTAGAAATAAATATTTCTTTCTTCTTATGGTGTTAAGATCGATTTGTTCTATTCTCTCAGTTCGTTAGATAATTTAGAAATAAAGTTATATAAACGATAATATTTGAAAACGTAACAAGTCTCTTCGTACATCTAACTAAATCGACATTTAGAATTAGGAATCTATTTTTTTTTTTATATATATACATACATGTCATATCCATTCGTCATTTTTTTTTTTTGAATCGATTCGCGTTATATTCCTTCGACTAAATAATTTTCAAATAAATTCTAACGATGTCGAAGACAGATCGACGATTTGATCGAGTTAAGTTAAGTTATGTTAAGTATCATCTTATGTTCGTCGATAATAATTCCGAAAGTTAACTCGCATAACCATAAGATAAGTAGTTTTCCGTATATACTTGATACTTCGCCCACGTCGCTTGTCCCAGATACGATCTGGATTATATTATCCGGTTCTCCGAGAGGATTCTTTTATAACTGATGCCAAGTAAGTTGAAGAGCAATCCGGTAGCGGAAGAAATTATCAGAGTAGATCGGCACGATGATCTACGTGTAAATTAAACTTTGTAGAAATCTATTACTTCCATTTTTCTCAAGCCCTACATAACGATTACGTTCGGCTTAATAAAATCATATATATATATATATATATATATATATATATATATATATATATATATATGTATACGATATTATTTCAGATAAAATTATTTATTATTTATAGCTTATCTTCTCTATTATTTTTCATTTCTACCCGGATATCCCCTTTTCTTAAATTATTATTATTATTTCTATTATTATTATTATTATTTCTATTATTATTATTATTATTATTATTATTATTATTATTATTATTATTATTATTATTATTATTATTATTATTATTATTATTATTATTATTATTATTATTATTATTATTATTATTATTATTATTATTATTATTATTATTATTATTATTATTAACGAGTTGATAATATCAATGGTAATTTTTAGTATCTATAAATAGAAATAAAAAAAATCTCGTATATGTGTCTAATGAATAAATTTCTAGACGGTAAGATAATAAAAATTTGCATATTTATTATTATTACTCCAAGCTCGAAAGATAGTTTACGTTTAGTTAATAAAATCATATATACAATTTCGTCTTTGATAAAATTTATATAAATAATAATAATAATAATAATTATTATTATTGTTATTATCGAGTGAATAATATATCGATGGAAATTTTTAGTATCTATGATTACAAATAAAAGAAATCCCGTATATGTGCCCAATGAATAAATTTCTCTATAGTAAATAAATAAAACTGCATATTTCTTACTATTATTATCGTTATTATTAATAACGCTAGATACTTTGTAACAATTGGAAATATAATTAAAAGAAAAAGAGAGAAAGAGAGAGAGAGAGAGAGAGAGAGAGAGAGACTGAGGAAAAAGAAATACATCAATGATAATCAAAAATAAAAATAAATGAGGAACCTAAGCGACAAGTTAATAGGTATATTTAGGTATGTGTATATTTATTAATATATATATTTATATACAGGAAAGTGTATTTAACAATTTGAATGTGGAGATACAAAAGGAAAGTGTCAAGCGGTATAAAGAAAAGAAGAAAAAAAAAAAAAGAAAAGGGAAAAGGGATGTATCGAAGGACCGTAAAAGAGCGACGACACGGCGACGTTGAAATCGGCCAAGGTTCTTTTCGAAGAGAGGCCACTTCGAGTTCTCTCTGTCGGGAGCGAGACAAGGCGCCGCGCGACAACTAATTAGGCTTAAAAAAAGCCGGACGAGTGCTTTCACGGACCGCCGTCATAGAATCGTTGCCTTTGTCATCGAGTTCTCGTAAAAGGCACTAAAGATCAACGTGAGAAAAAGATTACAATTTTTAAATCGATACCGCATATATATATATATATATATACATTATATATATATATATATATATACATTATATATATATATATATATATATATATATATATATATATATATATATATATATTACATAATGCATTATATATGATCTAATATATATACACATACACATACACGCACACAATCTTTTTGTTCGTTCTAATACAATATATTTTAATTCATCGCTTCATGATAAATTAATTAATTAATTAATATAAATTGTGATCATATATTTTTTATTTGCCTATAGGTATACTTGACTTTTTTTTTATTTCTGATTACAGAATGGTCTCTTAGATGGTGTCTTTGATCATTATTAATATTTATTAATATTTAAATTAAATTGATAGCGTGCATGCGATAATAGGTTTTTCTTATCTAAACATAGCTTTATTTACGAAGTATGTCCAAACAGTTTAAATATGACGAAATAATTTTCTTACTCGATGCATCGCGTTTGAAAAGACGAACAAGAGCAAAACATAAACAAAAGACAAAAAATTAACTACAAAATAGAACGACATATTGAAGAATGATACTTTTAATAGAAAGAGATTAGAAAATTCGATCTGCGCAATTGAAACGTGTAAAGAATTCGATAGTAAACGTTCATTTAATGTTTACTATTTACAACGTTTATTCATTTAAACGTTTTTGCGATTAGAGCAATTGATAAATTATATGTTATAAGGGAAGATTAAAAAGCAGAAGATGTTTAGAAGTTTTAATACCACGATTGGAATTTCGGGATTAGGAAAAGAAGAAATTTCGTTCCATCGTCTACTTTCTATTCACTAAATTAAAAATAACGAAATAAATATGAATTTGCATATTGAAATAAATGAATATTATAATGATAGACATTTGGACGATGTTTAGACGTTATTTAGTTATTTGAATTACTTAATCTCATAACCTTCTTCTTTCTCATTTTTGTCTATTTCTTATTTCTTTTTGAATATAATAATGGAATCTTACATAAAAAAGAGAGAAAAGAAGTTGAAAAATAATTAAAATAAACAATACAACGTGAAATAAGTAATAAAATGATTTAGATAAGGATAAATATTGAGAAGGTTTTTAGAAGACCCAGTGCCGATTAGAATCGTAAAATTTCGTAACTTCGTTCGATCTGCTTTCTCTTTCTTCTTCTTCTTCTTCTTTTTTTTTCTTATCCTTTCTTTTTTGCTTTTTTTATTCTTTCGTTTTTGTGGAGGAATGAGATTTTGGGAACCGCAAGGAACAACACGTAAGTCCCAAAACGATTTTTCGAGTGCCGATGGGATACGACGACTTAAGTATATCCAGGAACGTATTCAGGAACACGGTCCAGACCCCAAAAATGGTCTGGCGCCACTTCGGATCATCCATTTTACGCCACTTGTTCTCTTCCCCTTCCCCACCACCTCTCCTTCTCCTTCTTCTTCTTCGTGTGAGAGCGAGAGAGAGAGAAAGAGAGAGATAGCTTCCCTGTTTGAGGGCTGCTCGTTCGTTTAGAGCATTATTCCACGAAGGAGACTCTTGTTAATCTTGGCTTTGTCGGTTGTTGATTCATCCGACTTTTTTTTTTTTATTTATTTTTGTGTTTTTTTTTGTTTTCCTTTTGTTTTAATTTCTTCTTTCCTTTCTTCGATTGCACGCGAGAATCCCTCCTCCCCCCCCCCGTCTTCTACCACTTCGGAAATACGTTGACATTTTTATAAATTCGATTATATTCGATCTTCTGCTCGAATTCATAATTACTATGAATAATTACTACGATTCGATAACTTTTGAGTGTCATTCGATTGTCGTGTGATAATTGTAAAAATTTTTAATTGTCATAATGTCGTGAAATAATACAGATTTTAAATTAAATTTGAGTTCAAGTTTAAAAAGAAAAAAGAAAATTGACCAGAAAATTGAACGAAATTGTCTAATGAAAAGAAATTCTAATAACAGTATATCTGTTATAAAATTTATTTATTCATTTATATATAAATTTTTTTATATTATCAGATACCATTGTTATTCTTTGACTGTCTACGATTTTTAATCAATTTATTATTATTTATCGTTAATTATCGTTTATATATTGTTATGATCAGTACGATGCGTATCCTTCTTTATTTCTGTTATATTCTAAATTAATTAATTTATTATTATTATTATTATTATTATTATTATTATTATTATTGTTGTTGTTGTTGTTGTTGTTGTTATTATTATTATTATTATTATTATTATTATTATTATATTGTGAGATTTATAAAATTATTTCATCTTTCTTCTCCATAATATTTTTTGTTTTTTTTTCATTTCACTTTTGAATTTGGAACGAAATAAATTTGATGATGAAAGGAAAAGAAGAAGATAAAAAGAAAGAAGGAAAGAAAAAAAAAGAAAGAAAAGCAAACCAATGTTATATACCTAGGCATTTTGTTCATTACCTGACGTACGAAGAAAACGAATGATAATGGGATTCCAGAAACTTAGTAAGTATAATTTATTCACATCCGTGACTCTCTATTGTAAGAGGATTTCTGATTTTAATTATTTTTTATTTATATTATCAATTTAATTTACTTTAATTATTAATTAATTTTTCATGAAGAAAGTTTAATCTGATGTCCTTTAATTAAAATAATAATAAAAATAATTATCATTATAATTTGTATTATTCGAATTATTATTGTTATCATTATTATTATTAACGTTATTATTTTAATCCTACGGTGTAGAATATTATTCGATTAACATTAAACATGAATTTCATGGGTTTTCAAAAACATAAAAATATCTTGCTTCGAAAATGATTGTTAAATAATAACTAACAAAAATGGCATCAGCTTAAAAGAAAACTTTGACTTGCTAAGTTACTCGTTAAAAAAGGCCAAAACATAGTTTTATCGAGCACCGAGCGATAACTTATCACTCTAATGGGTACCCCTCGAACGATTACTTCACATCCGCTCGAAAAGCACATTCCTAATCAGTGCGTTTTAAGCGCATCGTTTATTTATATGTATATATATATATATATATATATATATATATTTGTTTTGTGTTGTTTCTTTTTTGTTCCATAAATGTTAGCATTCTTTTCACGCTCTTGTTAAGAATTTTATTTTTCTTGAATCTATCTTCGTCTAATTTTCTAACGATTACAAATCTCGATGGTTTGAAGAACATTGGTACATTAATCATTAGGAAATCTACGAATGAAAATCTACGTACATAAAATATTACTCGTATGATTAGTTAAAGGTAATTGCATTGTAATATAATTGGAATATTATTTTCGATATTCTCACAATTTCTTTTTTTTCGCGAGGAAGCTGTAGGGGAGAGATTAGAAATGTATGCGGATTTGATAAGAAATTTCTTCTATTTTTCTTTCTTTTTTTCTTCTTTTTTTTCTCAATTAAGAATAGAATTTGAAGATTTTATATAATAATTTTATGTAATAATTTTATATAAGATTTTTTATTATATATTTTGCAACATTAGATGTTCTCACGGATTATCTAATCATATATATATTTAAAGATGTTTAATTGTTTAGAAAGTACTTACATAAGATGTGAACGTTTAGTTATTAATTTCAAATTCCATTTTAATTTAAAAATTAATATTTGGAATTTTATGTAAAAATGTGAGAATATACAAACAATGGATGTCTAGATGACGTTTAGAAGTTTTTTTCGAATAGAATTGCACGATTTCATAGATGTTTAGTTCATTATTCGTCTTATTATCTATATATATATTCTTTTTTAGCAATGAAATTTAAGAACCTTGTAACTACAAAAATATATGATAACAAGTATAACGTGAATATATAATGGAGGTAGATGTTTAGATAATGTTTAAAAGTTATTGCGATTAGGATTCTGTGATTTCATAGCAGTATCGTTCATTGTTCTTTCTTTTATAATTACTTTGTTTTTTCATAATAATGAAATTTTGATTAATATATGAAAAAAGGTATATGAATTTTATAATAGCAAATATTTAGATAACGTTTTGAAGTTATTGAGATTAGAATTGTACGATTTCGGTAGTTACGTTCGATTCACGTATTTCTATTTATTTATTTTTTTTTTTTTATTTCGACGAAATAAAAGATTTACCTTTTTAAAATTCTTCAGTATCAATTTTCAATTTAAAATGAATTAAAAACATAAAAGTAAACATTTATTTACGTACATACGTTCAAAGAAAAAAAAGAAAGAAAGAAAAAAAGAATAACAAAGAAAATAAAATACAATTTAATTATATACTCCCGCTACGATCAATGGTCTCTTATGATCTCTTAATCTCGATCATTCATTCCTTGTCATTCTATTAATCATCTATTAATCATTTTCACGTCTCTATCATTTGCCATAAAGCATCTTATCACAATCACTCATTTATTTATTTTCATCTCGTTAACACCACCTATCTATCCTATATCCTATCCCACCATCTATCCTATTTCATTTCTTCGTTTCAATTTATTCGTTTGTTTGATAAAAAAAAAAAAAAAAAAAAAAAAGAAAAAGAAGAAATAAAAATCACGAAAGAAAAAAAATGGAACAAAAAAAAGGAAAAAATACAAAATAGAAAGATCGTTTCGAGTGAACGTTGTCAAGTTGTACCAAATGTGAGAGACGCAAACAATTTTATAGATCATATATACACACACACACACACACACACACACACACATATATATACACACACACGTACTTACACGCTTACACGTGCATAATGGAAGATCGAAAGAAAAAGGACGTCGTTGCGTTGGTATAGTCGAGCAGTGTACGTACACGCTTACGTAGGCGTCGAACGTGAATACGAACGAGCGACGTTCGGTCATAAAGCAACGAACGGTTCGTTCTTAGGCCCCATGGTAGTCCGTATGGGGGTAGTCCATGAGGGCCTATAGGCCCCACCATACGGATCTCTCACACCCGGCATATCCTGAAACAATGCCTGTCCGTATCGCGATACGATTCCGTGCCTCGACATTCGATATCGCATCCTCTTTATCACGAAACGAAGTGCGTGTCCTCTCTCGTCTTCTTTGACCGAACGACAAGTGCCAGGGACGATAGGGAAACGGGGAGAGAAAGAGATTAAAAGTTTTAAATAAAATAATTCAAAAAGAAAAAAAAAAGAAACAAATGAAACTAAAGATGGCTACGCCCCCATATATATTATATTATAGTATCCTATTAGTATATCAATATTTTATTTTGAAACGATTGGTTGGAAGTTTCGACGTGTAGAGATTCAATTGCAAACATAGAATGTTAGGTCTGTTGTTGTTTTCTTTTTTTTTTTATTTTCTTGTTTTGATTTGTTGAATTAATTGATTAAAACTTTTCAATGAATTAATTTATGAAATGTTGTATTTTAACAACATGTTATTGGTTTTCTTTTCTTTTTTCTTTCTTTTTTTTTTCTCCCTTCAATTAGTATCACCTTTAATATCTTAGTTTAAGTTTGATTCATTGAAAATTTTTTATATTCAATTTGTATTCAGTTTTATATTAAATTTTTTAAAGTTATTATTAATCTATGAAATTGATTGATTCAGATTTTCTAAACGATAAATTTAAGAAATGTTGCATTTAAAGCAAAATGTTATGATTTTTCAATAATACTAGTATCACTTTTAATATCTCATTTTAAGTTTGATTCATTGAAAATTTTTATATTTAATCTGTGTAGGATCTTTAATTTATTATTTTATATATTTTTAATCAATGAAATTAATTGATTAAAATTTTTGTAAACGATACATTTAAGTAAAATTGTATTTAAAAAAAAATGTTATAATTTATTATGTGATTTAAATGTCGATTTAAAAGTTGTTGCATCTTAAGTTCAAAGTAAAATTTTGCAATGTATTCTTTTTATATAATTTTATTCAGATATTTAATGAAAACCTTCTAAATGTAATCTATCCAAGCGTTTTTATTTAGAAATTAATTAAATTAAATCTTTCAAACGACAAATCTGGCAAAACTTGTGCCCGAAGAAAATTATATTCTTTGATTTGAAAATTGTTTTATTTTTATTTTATAATGATCGTTAAATCGTTTAAATTAAATTAAATTTTGTTGTGTTTACTTGCTATTTAATGTATTTTTCTTTTTTTTTTTTTACAAGAGATACACCTGCTACATGTAGAAAGGAATTTAAATGATGTCGAAATTATTTTTATTAAATGACAAGATTAAATTCAATAATGGAAATTTCCTATTTCTTAAAATAAATTTAACCAATTCAATATTGACGAATATAAATGATTTTGATTAGACAAAGTATATATATATATATAAAGTGTGAAAGAACTAAAGCTCGAATTTTTATCGCAAAGAAAAAAATGTTTCCTCTGCTTCGTATCCTCTCTTTTTTTTTTTAAGTCTGAGATAGTTAGATAGTCGAGTGATATCATGTGTACAACATATGGACTCATGGTACAAGTTGTGATCTTATTTTTTATATTAACGGTCACTATAACTGTTCACTATTGCTATATTTTATTATTAATAGTTATCAAACTTTTTAGAATATAGAATAAACTTTTTTCTTTTTCTTTTTAAGTCGTTATTAGGTGTTATTATTTTATTTTTATTTCATTAGCATTTATATTATATTTGAACTATTAATAATGTATAATAATTACGTCACATTCATAAACAAACATTTTATATTATTATTATTATTATTATTATAAGTTATATAAAAATGAAATTGATTGTAATATAATAAAATATTTCAAGTGTATATTATATTAAAAATATTGAAAATATATTAACTATAACATTAACGTTATTATTATATATAGGCATGTGTGTGTATTTATATCTATAATCAAACTTGTGAATAAAAATAATATTTCCAAATTATTATCTATCAAATTCGTTTGTTCGAATGTATTGTACGAATTTTAGAATGAAAAATTTAGATTAAACTTTATTTTTATTCATTACGTACTCGCGATTATTAAAATGAATTTTTTAAGTATGTTCTAATTGTAAAAGGACTTTTAGAAATGTCAAATAAATTCTTCGTATAGAAGAATTAGCGAGTCATCCGCAAAAATGGCCGTTTAGATAAGAAATAGCTTGTAAAATCGTACGAAAGAATTTATATATATATATATATATAATATTATAAATATAAATAATAAATATATAAATATGTATATATATTAATTTAATCATGAAAAATGGAAAATCATAGGGAAGAAAACGCAATGAATTTTTTATATCGTTAAAAAATGACGACGTTCGCGTAAATTTATGCGTCTTATTAAACGAACTATAGAAACTCGCACGCATGCGCATACGATTTGCAATGTAAAGTTGTAATTGCGAAGTGAACGTCATGTTGGTATTACTTCGTACCAATTACAGGATAATTTATCGTCTGTCCGTTAATTCTTTGCTTTTCCTCAGAATTATTTTTTCTTTCTTCTTTTTTTTCTTCTCCACTTTTTTCTTTTTTCTTCTTCCCCACTTTTTTCTTCTTTCCAACGATCACTTTTTGCTTCTTAATTTCCTTACAAATGACAGTTGGTTTTTTATATCTTCCTTTTTTTTTTTAATATTTAATGGACAGACTCAAATGTAATCGGATATATGTAGAAGGAATTTTCTGGTTAAACGTATAACGATTTTTTCGCCACCGAATTTCATATAATTTACCAAAAAATCGAACTCTTTTATTCAAATTTCAATCAATCCGCCTCCTCTTTCGAAAGCAAAACGATATCTTAATTGTTTTTATCTTGTACTATACTGTTAATGTAGTAAATTTATATTCGTCAAACTTCGTAGCGTCTATCCTTCTTCTTTTTTTTTTTTTTTTCTTTGTAAACACCGTCCTTTCTATCAAATTCTTTTACCATTCGGATATTTTTTTTCATCAAAATATTTTCACGTTGATTCGATAATAATTAGAAAAAAATAATTCCATAATAAATAAAAAACAAAAAATAAAATATTTTTTTATAATCACCATATAGATATATATGTAGGTCTCTATGGTAGAGTATTATAAATTTTTTTTTTAAGAATAACATGAATTTTGATTAAAAATTAATAGAAAATTCTTCTCTCTCTCTCTCTCTTTCTCTAATTTGTATTCGACAAAACGTCGTTATTTTGTTATTTTTGTTGTTGTTTAAGATATCATTCTCGTGTCATTAACTATTTTTTGTATAGATGAGATCATAAATAAATTAGAAAACGATTAGAACAATAACATAAACAACTTTTAATGTAGACAAAAAACAACGTATTTCTCGTTGCTATGGTTATAATAAACTTGAGTTAATAATTAAAAAGTAGAAATGTAGCTGTCGTTCTAGTACATAAGTACGTA
>OU426863.1:1327500-1342500 GCA_911387685.1 Dolichovespula media
TTTCTTTTTTTAATTTTTATTTTGACGTTAACTACGTATATCTCGTGATTTCGTGTAACCGAAATCGGGATTTGTTCGGACAAATTTTGTATAACATTTGTATATTTTCGTAAAAGAAATTTTTTCGTATTTTTATTCGAGATCGTATTTCTGTCATTTTAGATAATTACAGATATCTTTGATCGTTCGTTCTTCCCTTTTTTCTTTCTTGTTTTTTCTTCGCGTTATCTATAGATGATATATTTTTTAACATCTCATCGATGTTATCGATATTTTTATTTTGTATAAACATTTTTTCGAATAATTTTTAATCTCGTCGTACGAGATCGTATTTTTTTTTCTTTTAAAACAATTCGAGTTTCTATAACTTTTGTTGCATTAATTACAAACATTGTTTACTATGTTACCTATCATATATTCTCACATCGCGTAGTCATCAATGTCAATACAAAGAAGAATTTATTTATTTTTTTTTGTTTTTTATAACCGTTTTTCATATCATAGTTCAAAAGTCGTATCTCTGTTATTGAGGTCGAAAATATCGTCACGTTAATCGCTTTCGAATAATTTCGTTAATGTTCTCCGCTTATATTATGACGTCATAGAGTAAGAAATAAATATGACGTCGGTATTGAGTTTGAGGAAAAAAATATAAATAAATAAAGAAGAAAAAATATTTCCCTAGTAAATTTTATTTATTTATCGATTGCAATATGTCATAAAACGTAACGAAGTAACTGTACAGGAAACAGATCTGATTGATATTAAAATAAGGTTGCTTGGAAATAAAATATTAATCGATAATAATGATAACGATAATAATAATGACGACTTACGTGTAATCAGTCGGAACTCGGCATTCTCGTCGGCAGTCCAGTCCAATGATTCGATAAGTTCCCGACAATCGTTGATCTATCCTATCAGCGATCGATAGAAATTAGGATGACTGTGATAAAAACTTCTTCGTTTCGTTTCACAAATATCCTTTCCACGTAAGATTTAGGCCTATGATTTTGGTCCACCTTTCTTCAATGACAAATTAATTTTAACGCACTGGCTCGTGATTTAGTTCATCTTTCCACTCATTTCGTTTCCTTTCTTCTCTTTTTTTTTTTTTTTGTACGAAGAAATGTTCAATTTTGCAGGATTAGAAACACAGAGTTTTTCAATGTTTTTCCTTTATATATCTTTCAATCGAAGGAAAAAAAGAAGAAGAAAAAATAGAAGTAGAAGTAGTAGCTAAAGTAAAAGTAGAGGAAAAGGAAGACGAAGAAGAGACAAGAGGACGATGAAATATATCACTGAAAGTTTCCAAAAGTCTCTTTCATCTGGTCGTAGGCTCATCAATCGGTAACAGTCTCTTTCTGTATCAACAGTTTGTCACAATGATCACACACATATCTTCATAAAAATCAATCGTATTTTTTGCCTCAAAGGCGAAATAATCATCGAAATCACTCGGTCCTTTTTCCTTCTACTACACCCATGAATAAAGAAACCGGATAATAAACACCGTAAACGTCGTTATTAACAAACAAAAAAAAAAACAAAAATAATATCACACGATATTTAATAAAATCATGATATCCAACATAACGTCCATCGTTCCTTAACAAATTCACTCTCTCCCTCCCTCTCCACCCCGTCCCACCCCCTCTCTCTCTCTCTCTTTCTTATGATCGATATTAATCACGAATGAAATAATGTCGAGATTAACAAAAATGTACAATAAACTGACCGAACGCGGAAGAAAGATGAAAGGATGAGAGAGAGAGAAAGAAACAAAATAACAACTGTAATATCAACGATAACATCAACATAAACAACAACAACAACAACAACAATAACAACAACATCAGCAACAGCAGCAGGAGTAGCAACAGCAACAGCAGCAGCAGCAGTAGTGTAGTAGTAGTAGTAGTAGTAGTAGTAATAGTAGTAGTAGTAGTAGTAGTAGCGGGGCGACAGTAACAGCAACAACAATAACAATAACAACAGTAACAACAACGACGGAAAATTCGTTACTCTTAATGAACGAACGAACGAACGAACGAACGAACGAACGATGATGTTGTATAGAGTTAATAACAACAATGTTGCGCCAGAATCGGCAGGATCATCAGCACCAGGAGGAGGATCGGCAACAGCACCAGCACCAGCACCAGTACTAGCAGCAGAGTATAGCGGCGGAGCAGCGCAGGACGTGGTGCAGTCGATGACTGCGGCTCAGAAACTGTCCTGGACAGTCACCTCTCTCTCTCGTGGCACTCCGCAGTCCGGCGCTCTTGAGAAGAAGAGTGAGAACGTAAAAGATATGAGGGAAAGAGATGGTAGACGATTATCGAGAAGGGAAAGAGGGAGAGAGAGAGAGAGAGAGAGAAAGGCGGTGGTTAGAAAGAGGTAGGTAAGTAGAGGTAGACCCCAAGAAGAAGGCCGGAATATAAAGGAGGCCGGAATAGGCTGTTGGAGGCCGGAGAATTTTACCCGAATCGAAACGGATTTAACCGAATAAAGCCGAGCACACGAAGGAGATATGGCGAAGAGCTAAGTAGTGTGCTGTCTGGTGGAGAGGGGAGAAAGAGAGAGAGAGAGAGAGAGAGAGAGAGAGTGATTGAGTGAGAGAGTGAGAGAGAGAGAGAGAGAGAGAGAGAGTGTGTGTGTGTGTGTGTGTGTGTAGAGAGAGAGAGGACGTTAACGTGGTAACCCAGGACTCGGAGTCTCTCTGGTTATTGGGAGGTGGTACCACACTAAAAGTGGTTTCTTACACATTTACTTTTATACCTTTGTGTCTGTGTTTTGTGTGTGTGTTGTGTGTGCCCGTTCGTTCTTCTTAATCTATGTACGACATACGTGTGGCATGTGTATATAATATGTGTGTGTATATATATATATATGTGTGTGTATGTATGTCAGTATATGATTCCGTATCTCTGTATGGGTTGGGTTATATCCAACTAACGTGGAAGAAGGCGGGCTGTTGTGACTATCTTAAGCTCCTTGGTAAATGGTCGGAGGCGGAGTTCTCGACGCCCCCGCGTTCAACTCAGAATGAATTTGAACGATAGTGAGTGGTCAACGGGGTTTCCTTTGTGTTGGCTTTAGTTGAAAATCAAGGAGAGGACGATACCTATTATCGAATTTGACGCCGCCCTCTACTACTACTACTACACTATTATTAATACTACTACTACTATACTACTACTCCTGCAGAAAACAACAAACTGAATTTTCACCAAAGCTTTTTTCGCTTGGACTAAATCTATCTCTCTCTCTCTCTCTCTCTCTCTCTCTCTCTCTCTCTCTCTCTCTCTCTCTTTCATTCGCTTTATTTCAACCTTTTCTCCCTTCCACATTTACCGACCTATAATATCCGACCAGATCGTCCCAGGATAAACCACACAGGATCGTTCCTCAGTGGATATCTCGGGCTATCCGTGCCGCCTCGTATACGCTGACTTATGGACTCCCCTTGTGTTCCTTCCCTTTCTCATATCTCCTTTCACCCTTTCTTTATTCTCTCTCTCTCTCTCTCTCTTTCTTTTTTTTTTCTTTCTTCCTTTCTTTCTTTCACCCTTTTCTCTAATGTGTCTACTGTAATCTGGCATCAAGAGCAATCGCGAGGTTTCCCTTTGTTAACACCAGCCCTTTCGTGAGACTTCTCCTTCTCCTTCTCTCTCTCTCTCTTTCTCGTTATTTCTCTTTCTTTCTCTCTCTTTCTCTTTATCTCTTTCTCTCTCCCTCCCTCTCTCTCTCTCTCTCTCTCTCTCTCTCTGTTTTGTCGATCTTTTGAATTTTCTTTACATTATTTTGGACTCGGTGGTTTATCGTAAGAACGATATCGAAGTTCGTTGGGAAAAATCGTTGATGGCGATCCTTCGTAGGGTAAAAGATTTTATTCCCTTCGCGGGATTCGTTTTATGTATTTTTCGACAGATTGCGAAATGTCAGATAAAAACGGAATTCGAATTTTTAATCCTATTTGTCTTTTTTTTTTGTTTTCTTTTCAACCCGTTTTTCTTTCTCATTTTTAATTACTTTTATTTGTTTATTTTTATAAAAAACCACGAAGGCGTAGTATGTTTGTACGGTCGATTGATAAACGAAGCAAGGAGTTTATTTGTCTCGGATAATAAATTTTAAACAGATCGAAGATATGAAAAAAGTATGAATATTTGTTATATCGAAATGTTTTTATATTCAATTCATATTTATTTATTATTAGTCAACACGATTGCAAGGACGATTGTATTCATTTGATTTTCTATTTATATTCATTGTATTTATTAATTAATAATAACGAGTATTATTTTTGTAAAATAAACGAGCAGTATATATTTATAAAGATTTTGCTCGGTATAAATAATTCTTATGGTTTCACTTCTATTAGAATTAATTAATTCTATCGACGTTTTATGACGATTTTATTATGATCGATCATTCTCGGATTTAAAATAGTGATCTAACGTTTAAAGATATATCACTGAATAAATATTGGCAACTTTGGCGAAGATAATTTTATATTGAAAACAATTTGTTATCTGATGCTATTGACCAATTGTTCTACGTGAAAAACGAAAAATATGGGTGGACAATAATCCGGAAATCTCAACTATATATAGCTGTGTTAAAATGGCGGATTTGAGCCATCGAGCTTTGAAAGAAAATGGCGTTCGATAAAAGTTCTTAAGGTAACGTAAAGTGCGTACTTACTTACCTCGTAAATCGTATATACTCATTCCCAGCGATTAATTATAAATAACCTTCTTACGTCGAAAGAAAAAAATGTCTATATCGTAATTAAAACATTCGCCAGTAGATAATCGAGTCCATTGAAGGCGTTTCTGAATACGTTTACGCGCACCCACGAAGTATTTTTTCAAAACAAAAAGAAAAAGAAAAAAAATCGCGATCGACTTCGACTTCGTTAATTGGAAACTCGAACGTTAATTGCAACCCGATTAGACTTACGGGGGACTCGTTTCTCTGTGTGTTTATCGTGGCTTACATTTACAAATAACCCGTAGTAGTTTTACGTTTATTTCTTTATTATTTCTTTATTTATTTATTTCTTCCTTGTCTTTTCTTTTCTTGCTTTTCTTCAATTTTATTTTGTTCGCTTTATATTTATAATTATATTTATATTTATATTTATTTTATTTCATTTCATTTCATTTTTTAATACTATTTCCTGTACCCACCGTCGAGAAATCAAGGTGGTGGCTTGTAAACTTGATTTTTTTTATCGTCGAACGTGAGATAAACGGTCGTTCCGATCGGACAATGTGTCCACGAATCTTAGTAACGTAATTGGAAATCGAGATCAAGATTGTATTTGAGGATCTAACGCATTGCTATCATACAAGTCCTTCATGTTTGATAACTTAAGGAGATAGAAAAGGTCTGAGGATATATATTACCTATTCGTTTTATTAGAGAAATGTGCTACTAAGCAGATAGTAAGTAGGTAGTATGGTAAATTCTCTAAAGTAATTTAAATGAAATAAGATAATTTTATATAAATATAACTTATATGCGCGCGCGCGTGTGTTTACAGAGGAAAGGAGAGAGAATGAGAGAGAGGAGAGAGAGAAAATCTACTTATTTTATTATTATAATATTAATGTGATTTTAATAAGGAAAAAAATCGAAATATAACGCAAACTATATTAAGAAAGTTATTTTCGTATTTTATTATTCTAAATCAAATTATCCGAAATTTAGCGAACTAATTCGGTTCGAATGAAAGAAACGTATTTGATAAAATATTTAGTTGCGAATATTTTATATATATATATATATATATATATATATATATATATATATATATATATCTATATAAAAATATCTTCATTTATAGAATTACTCTATAAAAAATTAATCAAAAACAATCTCATTCAAAATATTAACTATATAAATCAAGATTTATACTACGTAGTGTCCCATTTCGTTTTATATATATATATATATATGTGTGTACATATATATAAAATATATATATATATGCACATATATATATAAATCATGATTTATATTTGATCAATAGAATCCACGTAGTCTCTGGTACACAGTAATCACAGAGCTTTATCGTAATTCTTTTGCAGAAGTAAACTCGTGACACTCTCTTTCTCTCTCTTTATCTACTTCTCTCTCTCTCTCTCTCTCTCTCTCTCTCTCTCTCTCTCTCTCTCTCTCTCTCTCTCTCTCTCTCTCTCTCTCTCTTGGATACACTAGGATAATGTATATTCCCATTCTATATTCTGATTTTCCCTATCAACGATTGCATTAATCAACTGAAGCGGCTAAGGCTTTATGCAATTATGGATGTAAGGATGTTCACGAGGAGAGAAATATATACGAACACATGCACATGCAAACACACACACACACACACACACACACACACACACACACTCACGTACGCATGCACACGCACACGTACACATACAAATACTTATTTCATTCGTTCGTTCATGTTAAAGGAGTTTCTTGCTATTCGCACTCAGGTCGAACCAACCCCCTTTCACCACCCTCACCCCCTTTTGATCACAGAGATCGTTATTATTCCAATCCAATTAAGGCTGACGTGACATTATCTCACCAAACTTTACACGTCTTTCAATGTATGTATATATATATATATTCTTTTTCTTCTTCTTTTTCTGTCTCTTTTTATTCTTATCAAATAGAACGAGATATGTGTATATGAATATATTTTCGAATTATCCCATCTATATTCATATTTTCGTGGGGTTTTTCTTTTTACCTGATAATCCTCGTTTTGTTTTCATTATAATTTCATTATAATTTTAATATTATTATGTGACAGATACATGTAAGTGTGTGTGTTTGTATGTATGTATATATATATATATATATAATATATATTAATTATATGTATATAAAATATATATTAATTATATTAATAATTTGATCGACGATTGTGTGGTGTTATTAGATCTCAGATCATTTTATTTTGTTATTTTATATACATACTTTGTTATTTTATAAATTAATTATGTTATTTTGTTTTATCAATGTATATACACAAATACGGTAATTTTATAAATAAAATAATTAAAGCACTTTCATTCCTTTATATTTTTCAAACATCGACGTAAATTATAATTTTTCCTTTGCACATTTTTCCCCTTCCTTCGTTTATATATCATCAATGTATATGTATATTTAATATTGAACAGAATATTAATATATCAACGATATTTGCAATAATTTTAATTATATACGCTTATATGATTGTTTCATAATTTCTGTCTCTGTTAAATTTTTTATCCAATGAGTTAGTAATAATATTTTTGTAAAAAAAGATTAAAAAGAAAAAAATTAAGTATTAAACGTTCGATGTTAATAATACGAAGTATTACATTCTCTAAAAGATATTACTCGATTACAAATGAAGTCATCGCATTTCTCAAAAATTTCATTTATATTTTCGTTATAATGTATCCACAAAAGTGAGACAGAGAAAGAAAGAAAGGGAGAGAGAAAGAGAGAGTGAGAGAGACAGACGGACAGAAAATAGTAGTGTAATAAAATACATAAAGAATATTATCGAAAAGATAACAAGTCTTAGTAGGTAAGTACTTACCTAAATGATATATACAATTCGTTATTTACATTCACTCCGATGTAATGGAGCCCTTACTTAAAGTGCAATCTGTCATTGATCGTCATCTGCAAGGAACGTTATGACCATTTGTCTTTGTCTCTGTGTCTCTGTTCCTCTCTCTCTCTCTCTCACTCTCTCTCTCTCTCTCTCTCTCTCTCTATCTCTCTTTCTCCTCCTCTCTTTTTCTTTCACTGTTCCTTTTTCCTTGTTTACATTACCATCGCCATTCGTTTTTATTGACAAACTTACCCACAAAAGCTATAAATCTATCTTACCGAACAGAGTCGAACATTGAAACTCAATTCTCTTAAGCTAATTCTAAGTACTTAGGGATGTGTGTATCAGTATGTGTGTGTGTGTGTATCGGTATGTGTGTGCGTGCGTGTGTGTATTTTCTTTTTATAAATAATAAAATTTCTGATAGAAATTCTTCATACTTATATACAATACATATATTTATTTATTCCTATTATCATAATTATTCTAATTTATTTTCATAATTTATTATTATGATTATGTAGTTTGACTTGTCATTTTGTTAGATCCATTGAAATGTTTTCTTATTTTTTATAATCTAACGGAAAAATATTCATATTAATATTATTTATATATTTTTTCTATATTTACATTAATTTATGTACATATATATGTGTGTATATATGTATATATATATATATATATATATATATATATATTTGTTTATTTATTGCGCTAGTAATAATTAGGTATGCAAATAATACAAAAATTCTTTAGTTAATAGAAATATAAATTGGTATTAATATAAATAATATTAATTTGTGTTAATAGAAAAGAATTATTAATTATATTGTTGATATAGATAAATAATGTAAATAAGTATTAACATAAATGATACAAGTCAATATTATTTTTATTAATACAAATATATATCTGATAGAAATAATATATATATATATATATTATTATTATTATTATTATTATTATTATTAACGAACAATACGTATATATATATATATGTATATATAAATACGTATCAATGACCTTTTGATATTCTCCTAATCTTTTATGCAATATTTACATTCAATCAAATAAATTTCATTCTCTCTCTTTCTTACCCCCCTCTCTTTCTCTCTCTTTCTCTCTTTATTTAATACTTAACGTCATACTTATGTAAGTAACTTCTACATTTGATTATTTGCTTCTTCTTTTACGCTTTATCACCAATGGGCAAAGAAGAAGAAAGAAAAAAGAGGAACGAAAAAAAAGAAAAAAAAATAGAAACTGAAATAGAAATAGAGCCGGAAATATGGCAATATAGGTAGGTAAAACCCTTATGTTAGTTGATAGTTATCTTTAGGAAAGCGGAAGTATGTTTTCGCAGAGGGATTTTCTCTCTCTCTCTCTCTCTCTCTCTCTGTCTGTTCGTCTGTTCCTATGTCTCTCTCTTTCTTTCTCTTTTTCGTTCATTTACGTAAAAGTTTTTCTATCTCTTTCTTTCTTATTGATCGGTCGAATAGACGATAATGAACGTGCATTTTCCATTCGGAAAATGGTGAAACGAGAATGAAGTCGAGGAAGGTCGTTACCTGGAAACGTCGTTTGATTCCTTAGAAAAGATAAGACAAAGGGACAGCTCCTTTCTTTTCTTTTGTTTTATTTCCGTTTCTCCTCCATCGGAACATAGAACTTTTCCGCGTAAACCTCTTGGATTAGTTTCCAAGTGAAAATTAATACGAATAATTCTTTTGTGTTTGTTATAATACTCCTTTGGCATTCTCATTGGAATGATTCGAAGTATGTTAATCATTAATTTTAACATTGATTCTGTATCTTGCTTTTATATATCTTTTTCCTCTCGGTGAAAGATATTTTCTATATTGTTACAGAAACTAAAATTTATAAACTTTGTTATGGTTTATGAAATTTCTCGATAATTTGTCATTTCATATATTTCATTATATGGTCCTTATTGTTATTTATTATTAATATGCCTATTAATTTATATTCATTCGTTCCATTAATGGGATCTTCAATGTTTCTTTACAAAAAACACCCACGTACACACATATGTATGTATGAATGTATGCTTTTATGTACTAGAAGAAATGTTTTTGAGACGTATGAATATATATATAATCATGTACTTGTGTAATGTATACTGTGTATATATATATATATATATATATATATATATATATATATATATATTACACGTTAAAAAATAATTCAAACAAATATTAACATTTATGTATCTATTTCTTTTTAATATAATACTATTGTATATAGTGAATATAAATATGATATATACAATAGTTTTATATACAAAAAATTGACGATTTTACAATTTTCATTTGAATTAACAGAAACTGCATGACGTTCGATGTATTTTAAACGATAATTTATATGACATATCGAAAGGGATACGAGACAAAATGAAAAAAAATGTTACATTACGAAACGATATTACAAGATATTTATATTTGTAAAATTTAACATTCCTTTATGTACATTTTTAATCTTTTTTCATATCAAAAAATTAATGTTGTAATAAATAAATATGTATGCATGTACGTATTAATTGTATTATAAGAATCTTGCAAATTTTTCAAATGTGAATTTAATGAAAATGAATGATTAAATTTGTAAAATATTTCTTTTTTAATGTTTTCAACTACATATTTCGATTTCTAATATTTTTCTTTACAACATATATATATATATATATATATATATATATATATATATATTTATATATACATATATGTATATACATATATATGTATTACAAAAATGTTACCAAATTTTTGATTGTATATATGTATGTTGAATTAAATGAAAGAAAAAATGGATCAAATTAAGAAAAAATATTACTGCTTCAATAAATTCAAAAATGATTCTACGTTATCGTTCAATCAAATATAAGAATTTTATATATCTTTATCTCTATAATATATATCTATGTGTGTGTGTGTGTGTGTGTGTGTGTGTGTGTGTCTGTATATATCATTTACAAATATATATTAAAATGAATATAAAAAAAAGAAAAGAGAAATATTTGGAAATTGTTAATTGCAGACAGAAAAAAAAAGAAAGAGAGAAAGAAAATGAACGAGAAAAGAAAAAAAGAAGAAGAGAAAAGAAACGTTTAAAATAACCTTCGTATCTTCATCTACGAAACACAGAAAGACTTTCATCTTCTTCTTATGTTAGACGTTCGAGTTTTATGAGACCGTCGCAGCGGATTTATCCCGATAAGGAAACTTGGAAAAACGGGCTTGCACACTCTCAACTTTAACCATTCCGACGTATTTAACCATGAAAGTCGAGCTACCTGACGAGGCTTTTTCAATTTTCAACCATGAAAAATTTCTTTATGACCGCGAGTCTCCTCGTTTCGTTAAACTTAATGTAAGTACTTTACTTTAACCTATGTTGAAACAAATACCCATTTTTTTTGTATTTGCCTTTCATTCTCTCACTCCTTCTCTTTCTAAAATTTTCTAATTGCATTAGATTACAATCAGGATGTTTCGAATAGATTTTTCAATTTTTCTTTTTTTTTTTTTCAATTAATATTGAAATACATAGGATGTACTTATGTATAAATAATTGTGGGTAATGTTGATATTATAATATAAATAATTATTCGTAGAAGTTAAAAATCACTTATAAAAGATTCATATAAAAGATAATATAAATATTCATATCATTTATATAATATATTATATTTATAAGAAATTTTAGATAAGAATTAATGAATCGATATTTAATAAATTTGTTATTATTGAATATTGATTGTATTGTATATTTACTTAAAATTTTAATTAAAAATAATTTAAAAAAAAATTATTTGTTCAACACTTTGTCAATGAAAAATGAACTAATTTGTTGCAAGTTTTTTTTTTATTCTAAAGCTAGTGAAGAGGATGATAAAAATTCATCTAAACTGTATTTCTTTTAAAAGTGGTAAATTTTTGAATAATGAAAATAAGGCAGATATATTTATATGAACAATAACAAATAGAAAAAGAAATATCCAACATTTGTTAGTTATTATTATATAACATATTTTATTTATATCATTTACATCAACTATATATATAACAAATATTAACGTTACTGTTTTTAAATATCACGATTCTGTACTCTCTCTTTTTCTCACAAATCTTTTATATTAAACTATACTTACTTATATTAAAATATAGTAATAGTGATAAAAAATTTTTAAATTATGTTTTTTATCGTTCATTTATATAATTTATATAAAAGGAAATACTTATAATTTAATATTATAAGATGTATTATTACACACATACATCGTCATGTGTCATAATAATTTATTTATATAACTTCTATAAGAAGAATTATTTATATACATATTATATATATATATATATATATATATGTATATATATATATGTATATATATATATATATAGGTAAAAATTATAAATACATTCATCTGTATGTACATATATACGTATGTATGTATATATGTAATATACATAATTATATATATATATATATATATATATATATATATATATATATATATATATATATAATTATGGATTAGATCCTAACTGTTATTAGTATAGTCATTATAGTTCTTATAGCTAGTCTTGGTATCATAAACATAGTTATAATCCCTCTCTCTCTCTCTCTCTCTCTCTCTCTCTCTCTCTGTCTCTCTCTTTCCTTGTTATGTCGATAGAAGCTTTGGAGAATGACAAAAGCACGATGTAATGGAGCTGTTTCGTGGCAACGTAGAGATTTGTACATTATCCAAACACGATCTCGGCTACCGACTATCGTCGCGAGACGATCTCTGGACCACCCTCCCCCTTTTCTCTTCTTCCTTTACGGTTATCCTTTTCACGAAGGTTCTCTTTTAAAAACGACCGATCATCTTATAATTACGTCTTAATGTCATCTAATCATTTTATTCTATCTTAATATTATCTCTTTTTTTTTTGATCAACAATTTTTCCCCCGTTCTTTTTTGCTTCAATCGTTTAATGATTGCAATAAAATTGTCCGTAAATTTTAGACCCGATTAGATCCATTTCTTACCTCAAATGTGGTTTTCTAAATACGTGGATTTTTGTTTCGCTCGCTTATCTTTTTTTTCTCTTTTTTTTTTTTTTTTTTTTTTATTTTAAGGTGTACATAATTATGAAAGAGGTCTTAGTGAGTTCAAACTTTAAAAACAACATTTTCGTATGAGATTCTCACGAAATTTCATGTTCACGTTAAATTTTTATTGCTCACGAGAAATAAAATCCTAAATTAAAATGTTACATAATATAAAAATATTTTTCAAGTTATTCAAATGTAATCCTTCGAATATCTCGAAACAAGAAATATATGTCTTAGACCACTTTCATAATTATGGTCACAAATGATAGTAAGAGGACAAGCTACGATTTTTCTCCATGTTGCACATAATATCGATTCTTATATATTGTTTTATTAATACGAATGGTTTGACTTTTTTTTTTTAATGTAGATATATCATATAACCGTCAATTATATAATTTTTTATGGGTGATTGATTTAACAATACGTTTTCCATGCGAATGATTGGGAGATAATCAAAATTGAAATGATATCGTCGATGTTCGATTATGAAATTTTCAACATAAATATATCGTAATCTTTTCTTAAATCCATAAATTCATAAGATAAATAATTCATCGATCAATTCATCAATTAATTGCGATGAAAATACTTTTCTTTGTCTGTATATCTTTATTTTATCTGCATATTAGAGATTATTTGGAAAAATATTCATCATTATAAAATTCATTTAAAAATATATAGATACATAAGTCATCGATATTTTCATTTTCGAAATGATATTAGAAATTATTCTTTAAGTATTTTATCATTAAAAAAATTCGTAAAAAACATATAGGTAGATACATAAGTTAACAATTGTAATAGAAATTTGCGTACTGATTTATCCTTATGAAATTTATAAAACAAAAAAGACTTAAACACATCTAAATTATCAATTATTAAATAATGAATGAAAAAAAAAAGAATTGATTAAAAAATGAAATAAACAGATAAGAAAAGAGAATACTAAGAAATTCGATATAAAGAAAGGATTAAAAAAAAAAACGACGATTATTAAAAAATAAAATCTTACAAAAAAAAACTCGTCGACTTTCGTTCGAACCAAATTTCTTGACGTTTCGAAAAGACTACGAAAGAAAAAAAGAAAAAAGAATACAAAAAAGGAGAGGCAGGGGGAAAGACAGAAAGAAAGAAAGCAATTGAAGACGCGCCTACACGTAACTATTTAAATTATTAATCGTAATAAAAAATAAGAAAGAGAACAGAAAAAATCCTAGAAACTCGATATGAAGGAACAAAGAAATAGAAAGAAAAAGGGAAAAGAATATTGTTAATAAAATGAAATATTAAGCAAAATACGCGTTGACTCTCTGTTCGTACGAAGTTTCTTGGGATTTCGAAAAAGATAAAAAAAAGAAAAAGAGGGTTAAGTGAAAAGAAAGATTAAACGTGAAAAGACATAGAAAAAAGCGAACGCATACCTATGACCGCCTGAATTACCAATCGCGATAAGAAATGAAATAAGAAAAAAAACAAAAGGAAGAGAGAAGAATCTAGGAGCTTGATCTAAAGAAAAGATAGAAAGGGGGAGGGAGGAGGAAGAGGAGGATAGTTAAAAAAGCAAATATTACAAAAAAAAAAACACTCACGTTTAGAAGGGACTTCCGTTCCTACATCAAACTTTTCGTTCGTACACCGAACTTTTCGTTCGTACATCGAATTTTTCGTTCGTACCATGTTTCTTGGCATCTTCGAAAAAGCCGCCGCCACCTCCCCCCTCCCTTACCCCTCACCCTTACCCCTTAAGAGAAAGAAAAGAGAAGAGAAACAAAAAAAAGAGGGGAGGGTAAGAGTGAAAGAAAGAAAGAACGGAATAAAAAAGAAAGGAAGAAAAAATGTGAAAATAAAAAATGAAGAAAAAAATAAATAAGAGAAGGGGTAAAAGAGAAAAAGAGAGAGAGAGAGAGAGAGAGAGGGAGAGGGAGAGAGGGAGAGGGAGAGGGTGGACAATTTCCACGTACTCCTCGTACCCTTTCGTTCGTTCGTTCGTTCGTTCGTCGTCCATTAGCGTTCTCGTCTCGTGGAATGCGATTCTCCAAGGAGAACGAGGAGAGATAGAAAAAGATGAAGAGAGAGAGAGAGAGAGAGAGAGAAGATGGAGGAGGTGGAACGAACGAACGAACGGAGACAGAGAGGAAAGAGGAGGAGTGGATCTCACGACGCGCGAGGAGGTGGGCTTCGAGGACTTTAGTCTCCTCCTGCACGACGTAGTCCTGCTGTTCCAGGACGAAAATTATCTCCTCCGAGAAGAG
>OU426863.1:1345000-1360000 GCA_911387685.1 Dolichovespula media
ATTTTTATCTTAAATTATGCAATATTAATTGTATTTATAGTTGCCAATAACAGATTTGCACCGTTCGTAACAAATAAGTTTTGTTACGTTTTATTTATTTCACTTTTTAGAATAATATTTCGTTCGTGATCGTTTTTAAAAATTATATATTTCATCGATATTATTTATTTCTATGTTTTGGTATAATTTGAATATAGAATATATTAAATAAATAAAATTTTTTTTGATAACAATATTATCTTTATAGGGAAACCTACATTTTATAGAAGCCTTATCAGTTAATGTATATTATTTTAAATATTATATTAATTATTTTTAATCATATTTAATTATTACCTTAATATTAATTTATATATATAATTTTCTATATTATCTATAATTATTATGTTATTGATAATTAATATATTCATACATTATAAAATATATTATTATATAATTAATAATATATAATTATTATTTTATATATGTATATATATATATATATAAATATTATAAAAATTAAGAATATTAACAAATAAATGTCATTAATTTTACTCAATCATAATTGAAAAAAGATCACCGTAAAAGATTGACAACTATGAAAAAATATTTTTTATATACTCGTAAAATAATATATAAATAAATATAAATTAGTACAGAAATCAATATCCTAATCCCGATTAGGATATTATAAAAATGATGTAATGTGCGTTTATCGAGGGAAAAAAAATAGAAAAGAAAACAAGTATAAAGGAATACAACGTACTTATGTGTATACATACGTAATTCTTTATATCACGATCAATGTTATAATGTTAAGATCTTTTTAGTTAGATTGAAAAGAGAGAAAAGAGTAAAGATTTGAACTCCGTGTTACCGATGTTGGGTGAGAGCTTCGAACACGCGAGTTCTCGAGAAACACGCATACGTGATCAGAACATCGCAAGCAGGACCCATCGAATATATACTATAGTATCTCTACTAACATGATCGTTAACGCTTGTCGATCTTGCATTCCGATTCGTCGCTTTGCGAGGCAATCATACTAATATAATACAAATTCAAATGAAAAATATTTTTCTTTCTGTAATTACTTAATAATTAATTATAAATATACGTTTTATATATATATATATATGGAATTAATTCTAAATTTTCTAATATCAAATATAAAATTTTATTTATTTCAATAAGTTATATTAAACATCGATTGGATGAAATAAACAAATATTGTCAATGTAAATATTAAATATTAATTTGACGTACAATTTTAAATTCTAGGACGCGTTATCGTTGCAAACGTTTATTATAAATATTATCATATATATATATTTATTATAATTATTCATTACTCTGATTATAATATTATAATATAATAGATCATATATGAATTATTATAATAACAATCGTCTCGATCGTTGATATAATTATTATAATAATTATTATAATAATTTATCACATTATTATTATTACTACTATTATTATTTTTGTTATTGTTAATATTATTATGATTATCACTATTATCAAAAATATTCGTCAGAAAGAAAGCGAGGTACCTTTCGTTAGAATATATTATTGATAATAAAATATTTATTTTTAATTAGAAGATTTCGGAATTTATGAAGTATCCAAGAATTTTGAAATCTAACTCGTCGCGCGCTATTTCAAATTTTCTACGTTACCCCATTTTTTTCTTCTTTTTTTTTTTCTTTCTATTGCACCTTTTTTATATCTCTTTTCGTTTTTATTTGTTTTTTCGTTTTTTTCCTCCTCCTCCTCCTCCTCCTCTTTTTCTTTTCTTTTTCTCCGAAAAGACAGGACGATTTTGAAAGAATCACGAGCTGGAAACTGGCAGAGATATTTCTCTAATCTAATCGTCAGTGCTACGATGCTCTTCCCTCTTCCTGGAAACCGGGTTGTGCATGCATATATGGACACACATGTACACACTTAAAGAGAGAGAAAAAGAAAAGAGAGAGAGAGAGAGAGAGAGAGAGAGAGACTATGCAGACTCACACGACGAAGTTCAAGATCAAAGATCCTCGAAGATGATTCTGTGGGCGAACGAGTCGCGATCCACAGCGAAAGAAAGGAGCCTAAACGACATGACGAGCCACGCATAAACTCAAAAGTAACATGGTCAATGTTGAAATACGTATAAAAAAGGGACTAATTGAGTTTGCGACCAATCAGAGAATCTAAGTCTTATACGAATACCAATCCCGCTACGTACTCATCATTTAAAGGTTAACGGATATTTCTTTTTCGTTTGTTTGTTTGTTTGTTTTGTTCCTTTTTTGTTTCTTTTATAATTAACAAACAAGATTTAAATTGTTACTCGTATAAGTTTTATAGAGCTTCTATAATCATCTTCTGATGTATAGTATTTTAATAATGCGTTAAATTAAATAATAATAACTTATTTTTATATAATAACATCTATACTAATCACATTTAATTCTATCCACATATTTATCTAATACATAATAATAATAATAATAGTAACAATTAACGATAATAATAATAATTTATTGAACAAATTTAATAATTATTAATATATAATAATTTATAAAGAGTTAATATAGAATATGTGATATATAATATGTGATATATGATATATGATATGTGATATTGTATTTGTAGAGAAAATATTCAGATAATAATTGGACTTATTCATATATTTAATATGATGTAATTTAATCTATTTATACACCTATCTATAATATTTTAATAATTTGTATAATAACTACTTTAATATGTAATATTCTATAAATAAATTTTATTAATAATTTATTTACATATCTACAAAGGTATACTAATAATTTATTTATAAACAAAAATAATAATGTATTATACAAATAATAATAATAATAATAACAATTTATAAATAACGGTATCAATACAGTATTAAGCACGTATACGTGAAATATTGAAAACTTTAGTTAAAAGAAAAAGCAAATGAAAGAAAATATTCGTAATAAAATAACCGATTCACATTCATATCGCGCACACGCGCAAAATCTGCATATCTCTATTTTAGTGAAAAAATAAATATAATCAATTAATTGAAATATTTACGAAAAAATAAAGAGGAATTCAATATACACAGAACTTATGAAAATGTTCCGTTTTCCTTTTTTCTTTTCCCTTTCTTTCTTCCTTTAAATCAGCAACAACAAAGACGCCAAAGAGAAAAAGACAAAAAAAAAATGAGAATAACAAAGAGTGACAGAGGGACAAAGAGAAAAAGAGAAAGAGTGAGAGAGAGAGAGAGAGAGAGAGAGAAACAGAAACAGAAAGACAGGGAGAGAAAGAGAGAGAGAGAGAGAGAGAGAGAGAGAGAAACAGAAAGACAGGGAGAGAAAGAGAGAGAGAGAGAGAGAGAGAGAGACAGAAAGACAGGGAGAGAAAGAGAGAGAGAGAGAGAGAGAAACAGAAAGAGAGACAAATAGAGAAAAAGAGAGAGAGAGAGAGAGACAGACAGAGAGAGAAACAGAAAGAGAGATGGAAGAAAGTGAAGAGGTGGTCGGGAGGTGCGGCCACTCTCTCGAGTTCCTCTTACGGGCCATTCTCGTGGGCTCGCACGATCGAAAGGCCGTTACGTGACGTTAACATACACCCCGATGCCTCGGCCGTGAAATATCGCGAACACAGGACTACGGACTAAGCGATGTTCCGCGCAAGATTGTGCGATCTAATTTGTTGTACTTTGAATTTATTTATGGGACAATACCGTCCCGAGACACTTGCATCTTTCTCTCTTTCTCTCTCTCTCTCTCTCTCTATCCATCTGCGTCTCTATATCTCTCTCTTTTTCTCTCTTTCTGTTTGTCTGTCTGCTGTCTGTCTGTCTGTCTCTCTCTTTCTTTATGTGTATATGTGTGCGTGTCTCTTCGTCCTTCTTTCTCGATCTCCTTTTCTCCAATTCGTTGCACCAATCCTATCTCCCTCATTCGTCATTATACTCCAACTATCTATTTCACAATATAGTAGGTATAGGTACAAACCCATATTTCTTTCATTACCATCGATAAATCGTTCGATCTTGACCGAGTAACAGTTAGTTAAAAATAAATAAAAAAAAAAAAAAAATATATGGCGATAGAAAAATTCTTTAGGATTGATAATTTTCCGATAACGTGGCAATGATTATATTTAGAAATAAATAATCGAATACGTTTCAATTTGCAATCGATAATTCGGGAATGTTGATAATTAAATATTTGAAAAATTTATATATCTTCTTCTTTTCTTTTTCTTTCTTTCTATTTTCTCCTTATTACCCATTCTTTCTTTCTTTCTTTTAGTCTATAAAATCGGTAATTGTACGTAAAAAAAAAAAAGACGAAAAAGAAAGTACAAAACGAAACAAAACAAATTATATACATTTTTTCACAGGATCGATAACTCTATAATATCTGTATTTATTTATATGAAAGGTATTTATGCTCTATAATGTTTATAATTGCGTTTGAAAAGAATGTGAAAACTAATAATTATTCTGTTCTCTCAGTATTCCTACGATATCAATAATTACATATGAGAAGATAAATAAATTGATTAATTTATTACAATCGACAATTTCGATATATAAGTGAAATGATTATGTATGAAAATAAATAAATAAATAAATTCATTACAATCGTTAATTTTGCAACTTGGCAGTAACATGATTGGGTATAAAAATAAGGAAAATTATTACGATGTATAATTCTACAATATCGATACTTATAGACTTGTACGAAAACAAATATTAAATAATAACATTTTTAATGAGAAATGCGCCGATAAGATTTATAAAGTACCCTAAAATATGTTTTATATATATATTTCTTTTTTTATTCATACAAAAAATATTCTTATATTATTACAAAATTTATTTCAATAATTGTTAAACGACATTTTTCTTTCCTATAAAATTAAACGAATGTTTACTAATGTTTATAATTATATTTAACGAATGACGTGACACAAACACACACACACACACACATAAGTGTACTGAGATACGTGTGTATCATGAATCTAACATAAACACTTAACACCTTCTAACAATGTAGATATTTTTTTCCATTAGAAAAAAATATATTGAATTCTATCACTTTGATTCTAGTAAAATAGTAAAATTAATAGATAATATTTTATTTTTTATTAAAAATGTTCTAAAAATGATTTTGTAAGATTTTGTTTTCATCAACAAAGACAAAGTAATACATATTTATCCCAATATAATACTTTGTTTCTAATTATATTAATAATATGTTTTTATTATAAATGTACAAAAGAAATAATTTTTGAAAAATTAATATTATAGATACAAATATACAAAAAAAAAATCTTACTGGGTATGTGCGTGCTCGTGCACGTGCGCGTGTGTGTTAGTGTATGTGTATTTGCTATTTATTAAATTAATAATATATTATATTTATAATAAATATTTGAATATAAAAGAATAAACAAAGAAATAAATAAATTTCTTACAATCTATTATCTTAAGATTATTAATAAAATAATTAAAAAAATACCAAAAATAAAATAATAAAATAATAAATAAATATATAGACCAATTAAAATTAAACACCATAGAAATATTATATATTAATTCCAATAATTATACCGAAGCGATCGATAAAATAGGTAGAATTAATTAAATCAATTATATTGAAAGAAAAAAAGAAAGATAAAATTAAAACAAATAATAACGCAAAAGAATGTATCAATTATATCGATCTTTACATTCTTATTGGAGTTAATAATTTAAACAGTACTTTAGAATAACTCTATATACCTTAAACTTATCAGTAGAATTAAACCAAACGAGAAATAATAAAGAAATCACAGAGACATTGGAGTTGGTATGAACTATAATGTTTCGTTCTGAGTGTCAAGGACCTCGGTTATAAAAATAAATAAGTCAAAAGTGTAAAAGCAACCAATTAGCATTCCACGATATGAAATATTCATTAACTCAACGTTACTTTTCTGATCGTTCCTCTCACTCGGGTTTACCTCGAAAATACTTGCATTTCTCTCTTGCTCTCTCTCTCTCTCTCTCTCTCTCTCTCTCCTCTCATTCTCTCTGTCTGGCTCTGTCCCTTTCTGTCTTTTTCCCTTATACGACAGGATACTTTGACAAAGTTTTTTCTTTTGTTTTATTTTTTCTTTCTTTTTTTCATTTTTAGTATATAAACGAGATCTTTATCCTTACGACAGCGTAGCACGAGAGCGAGAACTTAACACGAATGAAACTGGATAATGTTTCGTCGACACGAACCGAAAGATGAAGTTATCTTTTCGTCGCAAAATGGACGAATATTTTCTGCAAAATGTTTTACTGTCATTCATTCCTCTGTCGCACTTTAATATATATATATATATATATAATAAACATGAGTATTTCTATTTGATAAGTTAGTTCAACAAAATGTTTTCATGACATTCATCACTCTCTTCTACTTTAAATAGATACATATATGTGTTTGTGGGTGTGTATATATATATTTCTATTTGATAAGTTAAAGTATTCTGTTGATCATCAAAAGTATTTTGTCGTTAAATATTCGATAAAAACCACAGCTTTTAAGTGAATGAATTATCGAGCGTATTAAAAGTTTTATTCGAAAAGTTTCACCGTCTTGAATAGTTTCTGAATAAAGAATAAATAATTTATTTAGATAACTTGGATAATTCAGACATTAATGATAAATGTTTGAAAAAGATTAGATCGACTAAATGGATGAATATTTTCTGCAAAATGCTTTACTGTCATCCATCACTCTCTGATACTTTATATATATATAATATAATAAAGTAATTACTCGTGTATGTGTGTGTGTGTGTGTGTAAATATAAACACACGAGTAATTTTTTTTCTGTTAAGTAGGACTAACTTTCCTGTTAAATAAGACCAATTTGACAAGCTAGATTAATTTAACGAATTCTTATCAATGTATTTTGATGACAAATATTCGATAAAAATCATGACTTTTAAGTAAGTGAATTATCGCGTGTATTAACAATTTTATTTAAAGCTTTCCTGTTACGTGAATAAACAATCAATAATTTTAGTTATATATGTGTGTGTGTATGTATGTATATATATAATTTAGACCTTAAGGATAAGGTTTGAAAAAGATAAGCTCACTAAATGGACGAATATTTTCATCGAAAAGCTTTGCTTAAAATCATCCCTCTATCGTACTTTAAGTAAATTGTGAAGTATAGTTACACATCAATAGAATTTTAATGACAAATATTAGATAAAAATCATGTACTTTCAAGTGGGCGAATTAACAAGTTTTTTAGAAATTTTATTTGAAAGCTTTCGCGTCAAGTATCAATAATTTATTTGGATAATAATATTTAAGATTTTAATGACAAGGTTTGGGAAATATTAGTTTTCCTTTACGAGTATTATTAATCGGAGATTAATTTCATTTTGTATACATATATATATATATATATATATATATATATATTTATTTATGTATTTATTTTAAAATAAATATTTGATATAAAATTATGTTAATATATTAAATAGATAAAACTGATACGAAATAAATTATTTGACACGATTATTAAAAAAAAAAAAGCACAATAAGTAAACCGAAATTACAAACTATACGTATATTATATACAATTTCATTTTTGATATATTTTATATAAACAAACAAGGATGCGATTAAAACTCATTCAATAATATAATACCGGTACTAATAGTATGAAACATGAGTTTTCTTAAAAGGTAAGATCTATATATACATTCAACTCGATAAACTGATACAATTTGTTTATCGTGCAACTCCCCCTCCCCCCTCCACCCCTGCCCTCAACTCGATGTATCATTATTACGGCATACAAAAATTGAATCAAAATTTATTCAATATAATCGTTCGATGCCGTTGGAAAAATATATCTTGCAAAATAAATTCACCGTCGCTTTGATGAAAATGCGTGTAACAAGTTCGTACGACTTCGAAACATCCTTGAACTTAAACCCTCCCCCTATCCCTCTCCCTATTACCCTATAACCCTCTATGTATTTCGTCAAAATTGCACAACAAGAAAGATCGGCAAAGTTTGTATGAGTAACATCTAAGGTTTTGTCTCGTGATTGGTCCGATCATGTTCAACTAAAAGATACCCGAATACAATAGCAGTTATCGTACCATGTACGTGTACATATATACATATAATACATAGATATAATATGTATGTAAGTATACATACATAAGTATACATAAACATACAACAATATATATATATATATATTATATATATATATATATTATATATATATATATTATATATATATATATTATATATATATATATATTATATATATATATATATATAATAGTTATACATAATGTATATGTAAAAGTACATAAGTATGTTATGTACGTAAGTATACATACATATAATACATACATGTAATATGTATTATGCGAGTATACAAGCATATAATTCAGAAGTATCCTACACACAAATACATACATACATACATACATACATACATACATACATACATAGATATAAATAAATATGTTCTTATTTCATGTAACAAGTTAATGTGCACTATGTAATTTGATAGATAGGATAGGTCTCCGATGAGTTGTCTTGTAACATGGGTGAAAAGCAGAATTTTCTACAGTGCACTCACCGTAAACGATCTTAGAAGAACATGGAAGGTGTTCGGTCAAATGGAAAGAAAAAAAAATAGAGAGAAAGAGACAGAGAGGGACAGAGAGAGAGAGAGAGAGAGAGAGAGAGAGACAAAGAAGAAGGAGAGATAAAAAAAAAAAGAAACGAGAAAATGTCTATGTGAGAGAAGAAGACGAAGAAGAAGAAGGAGTAACGGTGTCCTGGAGCAGCGATAAAGGCCACCCGTTGGCGCCACGACGATACTGGAATGTCAGATTTCTTTCGAATTCCAAATGGAATCGAACTTGCCTCCACCCTTACCCAAACCCCCTCCCAAATCTCTCAAATCCCTCAAACCCTTCAAATTCCCCTCCCAACCACCTCCCAAGCAAAAAAAAAAAAAAACCCTGGAATTCCGATCTTCCAATTTTTTCTATCTTTATTTCTTTTTTGTTTGTTTATTTTTCCCCCGCCTTTCTTTACTTTTTTTTCTGTTCGTAATTTTTTCCTTTTCTTTCTCCGAACGTTCTCTCTCTCTCTCTCTCTCTCTCTCTCTCTATCTATCTATCTGTCTTTATCTCCGTATTTCTTTTTTATTTTTTCTTTCTTTGTTACTCCTCTTCTTCCTCTTCCTCTTCCTTCGAGAAAGTAGTAGCCAACTCGCAGGGACGAATGAAAACAAAACTCGGACACTGCGCTCTCATGGATTTCGCGAGCTTTTTCGAATCAGTGCTCTTATGGTGACGCACAGTAACGTACTCGGTTCAAATTCGCTCGCCTATTTTTCTACTTCTTTCTTCTTCCTCCTACCCCTCCCTACCCTTTTTAAAGTTTTGTCTTATACTTTTAACGCCATCAACGAATTATTGTGAAAGTATAAACATCTTCGTCCTTTCGTTGTCATAATCGTTCTCGTTTGCGTTACTCCCTTAAATGTTTTTTTTTTTTCCTTTCGAATCTAACGATCGATCGATCAATCAATCAGATCCAATCGATTTGATTTTTGTCTATCGTCGCGTATGGTGATTGTGAATGGCGGACGTGGGTATTTTATTTTTTATCAAACTATTCTGTTTCGTTAGTATTTATTTGGTCGTGTTTGTGTGTATTCTGTGTGTGTGTGTGATTGTGTGTTTTCTGTGTATGTGTGTTCGTGCGTGATCATTGTCATGCGATTTGTTATTACCTTTTTTCTTTCTCTTTTTCTCTCTTTCTTTCTCTATCTTTCCCTCTCTCTCTCTCTCTCTCTCTTGGGAAAGGAGCACAGAATTTTTTTTACAAATGTATTTTATTAAAAAAAAAAATTAATAATTATGAAATTAATCGGAATAATAAATCATATCAGTATCGCTTGTATTATTGTTAATTCGTAGTTATATAGAAATTTGTTTTCTTACTAGTACTTACAATAAAAACAAAACAAAAATTGTAACATTTAACAAATCTTATGTCGAATTTAATTAATCGATCTTATATCGTATATAATTATTTGTTTTTTCAATCAACGAATATGATTCTTGAACAATATATACGAAAGTTTTCTACAATGTTGACGTTGTATTAAATATTTAAAAATCAAGTTTATATATTTATTCAATATTGGATGAAAATGATTAGAAGTTAGATGATTGATTATAGTGATTAACAAAACGAAACAAAAACAATCCGTTACAAAATTACATCCTGCTTTATTATTTGTTACTATTAAGTTTTTTGTTGCCCACTATCGTACTAAATGTTAAATAAAAATAATGAAAATGGTTATCGCAATAACTGAAAAGAAAGAAAAAAGAGAAAAAAAGGATTGGTATCAATTCTCGCAAAGATATTATGCTTAATATTAACAAAATTTATATATGAAAAAAGCTTTTTCGTATGAAATTTCAATGATGAAAAATTGTTTCTATGACAAATTAATTTGTATTTAAAAATAAAACGCTTTATAAATGGAATTATATGTACGTATATTTACAAGTTAATTATCTGGTTTACGTCGTTTAATTCTTTGAACTCATGTCGGTGATCATTCAATGAGATTTATGATTTCGCGTTACTGAAAAAAGAAAAAGAAGAAAAAAAATAAAAATAAAATGTCCTTTATTATACTTCTTATTATAATGTTTAACATGCATTCGTATACGTCGTTTATGATCATATAAAATCTTTATACGATATCGAACAAAAAATATCTTCTTTTTTGTTATTAACCAAAGAAAACAGAAAAATAAAAACACGACAAATATAATAATGTTCATTACATACGCGTCCTTCTTGTCATAATGTTCATACATAATCATATAGGACATTTATTGTAGTAAAAGCATCATTTCTCATAATTTTATCATATCATTGCTTTTTAAATGTCAATAGATTGTAATATTATCAAAGTAAACGTTATAGTATAACGTCATAGACAATATTTTCTAATGAAAATAGTAAGGAGAAAATCAGACGCAATTATTTCAAGTAATTGATGTTCGTAACAACAGATTTTCCTTTTCTTTTTATTTTTTTTTTTTTTTAACATAAACGATGTATCTGTCCATACAAATTAATTAATTATAATTAATTATTAATGTATTAATTATAATATAAGGATGATAATTAAATAATAGTTGTTTTTTTATTTTATTATCATTACATATTTTACATTCAACAAATTACTTGCGATGAATTAGTTAAAATAAGTTCTTTACAAAATGAATATCTTCGATGATGTTTTATCAACAATCGTAATTAATTATTAATTATGCATTTCTTCGCTATTTGTCTACGTTGAATGACATTTTTCTTCGATGATGTTACTTTTTATGTTTTTTTTTTTTTAATTTCTCATTCGTTCCTCCATTGTCATAAAATATAAATGAAATAAAAGTGATAATAATCAGTATAATACAATCGGTATGACGTACTTTACGACATAGCGATCTATCTCGTATTAATTATCATACGTTTTATTAATTAACATACTTTTTAATGGCAAGTAAATAATAAAAATAAAGAAATATTATTCGTTTACGTAACAATTCTCGTATTTAATCGTTCCTTTTCTTCTTCTTCTCCTTCTTTTTGATTTTTATTTTAAATATTTTTTATATTAAAACGACAACCGGACCTTTCGATTATGTTATCTGTTGTCTGTGTAGCATTAATCTCGATAATTAAATTAATTGCAAAATTTCCAATTTGATTTCATATTTTCCTATTACACTACATTAATTTCGATAATCATTATCGAAACTTATGAGAGAGATAAGTAAATAAGTAGATGTGTGTTAATGTGTAAAGAAAGAAAGAAAAGAAGAAAAATATTTTTTCAATGTCGTAAACGAAAAGCACAAAATGGCGATGTTATGTGGATACTTCCTTTCGTTTATTTTACTTGCACGATGAACTTTTATTTTCAGTTATTTCAAAATACTTCCTTAAAGCGTTAATTCGATTACAATTTATTTCCTTATAATTTTCTTTAAATATTTTACATCGTTTATAATCTAATCAATTTTTTTTTCTGTATTCTTCCAAACACTATTAACGCATTTATGCTTATAAATTAAGATCTAAATTGTTTTAATTCCAATTACATTGAATTTAATCGATCTTTTTTTTTCTTTTTCAAATACATTTCTTTATTTATCTAATTAATTAACGTGCAATTATCTCGTACCCTATAACTTATAAAAACTAATTTAGGATCTCGAAAAGAGTTAGAAAAAAGAAATTAGATACATTATCGAGTTGATAAGAAACGTAAACATATTTTATTGAAATTGATCTTCTCCTTTTTCCTTTTCTTTTATAGAAATTTAAAAACAATATTATTTATTTAGATGGATTAAAATTTATTGATATGCATTGCGACAAACGATTTAACTTATCAAAAGAAAAAGAAACAATTAGATACATTAAATATTATCGAGTTCGGTCAATAGGTAATATTTAAAATCTTATCCTGGAATTTCCATTTTAACTTCCTTCTTGTTTTTTTTTTTTTTTTTTTTTTTTTATTAAAATTTAAAAAAAAAATAGAAATAAAAATATTCTCTGCCTCTATATGTACATATATCAATAGTATTGTGTATATAAGTATAAAATATCACAAAAAAAAAGTATCGACAATATCATCCATTGGAGCCAATCCAATAATTATAAATTTGCTAAAAATTCTCAGAAAAAAACATTCTCTCTATCTCTTTTCTCTCTCTCTCTCTCTCTCTCTCTCTCTCTCTCTCTCTCTTTAAATCTTTTAGAAATAAGAAAGAGACAAAAGAAACGAAGAAAGAAGAAGAAAAGGACAATACCGATTTGCAAATCGTTCCTAACGATAAATCGTTGCTCGTGGTAGTATAAAATCGTCGAAAAGGCAAGAGGAGGCAAAGATTTCGCGAAAAAAAAGAAAGAGAAGAAGAAAAAATAAAAAAGAAAAAGAAGAACAAAAAAAGGGATAAGGAGAAATCAAAGACGAGAAAGGGAGGGAGATAGAGACAGACAGAGAGAGAGAGAGAGAGAGAGAGAGAAAGAAAGAAAGAGAAAGACAGAAAGACCGAGAGAGAAAGACAGAAATATCGAGAAAGAGAAAGAGAGAGAGAGAGAGAGAGAGAGAAAAGGGTAGAGTCGAAGGACTCGAGTAAAAGGAGAGGGATCGAAAAGGGGCGGTGCCACGTTTGCGCTGTAGAAAAACTCTTGGAGGGGAATAAAAAGAGAAAAGAGAGAGAGAGAGAATGAGATTGAGAGAGAGAGAGAGAGAGAGAAAAAAGGAGCTCGGTGAGAGCGGTTAACATGAAATAGCCCTTAGCCGGCACGATAGCCACTCTTTAGTCTGATGGACTCCCGACTCTCTTCTCGAACCCTCTCTTTCTCTCTCTCTCTCTCGTTCTCGTTTTCTTTCTTTCTCACTCACTCATCGTCCTTCGCCCGCTTTTGGTCTGAACGACCTGGTGGGTATCACTCTTTCGACTCTCTCTCTCTCTCTCTCTCTCTCTCTCTTTCTCTCTCTCCCTCTGTCCAATTCTTTTTCTTCCCTTTTAATTCATTTATTTATTTATCTCTTTTTAGAGGAGTCCTTTGTATTCTTACCATACTTCTTTCAACACGACACAGAACAGAACAGGGCAACACAATGTCCATGACGTTTCTTTTCAGTAATGTTAAAAACTCGACGAAAATTGTTCGTTAGACTGCTATTGTTCTCAAATGCAAACGCATAATATAATTTATACTTTGGCATTAACCGGAGATAACGTTCATCTTAATTTTTCAGATAGTAATGCGTTTTAGTGCTCAGCGGTTTTTGTCGACGCTTGGAATCTTTTTGTTTGTTTTTCTTCTTTTTTTTTTTTTTTTGTTAATTATCTTAGCCTTATCTAATCCCTATTTTTATTTTCGTTTTACATTTACCACATTCGACCTACTTTTCGCAAATTTTTTTTTCCCTCGAGTTTGATTTTGTGAAATTGTTTTTCTCTTTTTATAAGAACATAAAATAAACACTCCTGGATGTTTTATTATTTACAAATATATAATGTAGTATTTGTATGCAGATTAAGAAAAGAAGGAATGAGATTTTTATTGATAAAAAAAATTATCTTTTTGTTTTTGTTGCAGTATGTATATATATATATTAGATTGGGGAAAAAGAAATCCATTACTTTTACGTGAACGTGAACGAATAAATAATGTATTTCTTTTTCTCCACACTAATATATATATATATATATATATATATATATATATGTAGAGGTTTAAAAAAAATGAGATTAAAATATTATAGTTATTTTACTTTCAAGGCCACAAAGTACATTATTATTTCTAAAGATATTGTGTTGCATCAGATATATTTTTATTTCTATATAAAAAAGTAAACTTGTTAAACTCCTTAAACTTAATTCTGTCTTATTTATTGAATGTTAGTATTTATAAAGTTTATATTTATATATTTTGTAATTAAAAGAAAGAAGTTGTCTTTTTCGTACGCACGCGCACGTTTCATCGTTTCTTTATCATAAGTAAGTAATATATTTTTAGATCTTCCAGACTTCTTTCAATCCTCTGTAGATGGCACTCTAGAATAGTGAGTAGTCATGAAACATTTTTAACTGCTATCGGTATAGTAGAGTTCAACTTATCTTATGGGTAATTTGATGGTAACTTGGTTTCATACCGAGAAAATTTGAATTACTAATATCGACTTATAAAATTCATATAAAGGAGAATTTAATCCTTTTTTACTTTTTAGATATCAAACCTTAGAAAAAAAAATATATATATATATATAATACTAAATGAAATTTTCAAAATATTTGTAAAATTTATAAAAATTATGTTAATTCGTAATTATAATAATATTCAATTTTTTCAAAATGTAATCTCATTACTGTA
>OU426863.1:1365000-1382500 GCA_911387685.1 Dolichovespula media
TAAAAAAGTAAAAGTGAAAAAAGACAGAATCTAATTTAAAATAAGATTTTATTTATTTCTCATGTCTGTCGAGTGAATGAAAAAGTTTAATAAAAAAAAGAAATAGGAAGAAAAAAGAAGAATTTCCTCTATCTATTTCTTTTTATTTATTTATTTATTTAATTTATTTGTCATCTCTGTCGAGCGAATAAAAAAGTTTAATAAAAAAGAAAATGGAAAAAAAAGAAGAATGTCCTCGATCTCCGAAGATATTTTCTGTGCGTCGAATTACATCTTCTTGATATTATTTAAAATACGTTTATAAAAATATAAACGTCGATATGATACTGACCTTGAGACAGGATAATTGTCCATTAGCTTGCTTTAAATATTGTGCTAATATCGAGGTCGGCAAGGTGCATACGTTATCCTTGATATGGACGACATTCACCAAAGCAACCTTTTTAAAAGAATAACAAAAAAAAATATTAATAAAAGAATTCATTATTAATACAGAATATAAGTATAAGTTAATTAGAATTAAATTGATATAAGTAGAACGAATTAATCTTATTCTTTTCTTTTTTTTTTTCCAAAGTAATCACATTCACGAATTTATTTAAATAACTCTTTTTGTTTTATTTCATTATTTACGAGATAATAACAATAACAATATGCATATATATATATATATATATTTATATTAATATATATATTTACATGTATTTATATTTATAAGGTTTAAGTTCATGATGGAAAAGTTTTAATTAGTAATATGTAAAGAAATATTGATGGCAAGAAATAATTTTGCGTTTCTTTTCTTCTTTTACACGATTGTTTAGAAAAAATAAAATACAATTCATGGAATTGGATTCGAAATAAAAAATAAATAAATAAAATAAGGTGTTGAAAAATTTTCGTGTGATTAATCGCACGATACAAATTTTAAACGAAATGGTGTATGATTGTCATTGGAGAAAGAAATTCAGGTAGAAATATAAATAAATCTATAGATAGATAGATGGAGATAGAGGGAGAGATAGAGAGAGAGAGAGAGAGAGAGAATTCTTTGTTTTCCAATTAAAAAAAAAAAAAAGTATAGAATAAAATTCGCGAAACAGGATTCGAAATAAAAAACAAATAAATAAAATAAGATGTTGAAAAATATTCTCGTGAAAGTGTAATTAATCACACGATACAAATTTTTGAAGAAAGAGATTCAGGTAGAAGTATACATAGATCTATAAATAGATAGATAGAGATAGAGATAGAGATAGAAAGAGGAAGAGAGAGAATTTTTTGTTTTACAATTTAAAAAACAAGTATAAAATAAAAAGTGTGAAACAAGATTCGAAATAAAAAAAAAAAATACATAAGGAATAAGATAAGATGTTGAAAAACATTCTCAAGTGCGTGTGATCAATCACACGACACAAATTGTAAATGAGACTGCTGGATCATTATTAAGAAATGAGCTAGAGATATAAATGGAAAGTAAGATAGATGATAGATAGATAGATAGATAGATAGATAGATAGATAGATAGATAGAGATAGAGAGAGAGAGAGAGAGAGAGAGAGAGAGAGAGAGAGAGAGATCTTTCGTATTCACAGTTTCATCAGGATTACATTATTAGTGACATAAAGTAATTCTTTTTTGTTGCATAATGTAAAAAAAAAAAAAAAAGGAAAAGAAAAAGAATAAAATATAATCCATGAAGCAGGTGACGAAATAATGAGGAGTAAAAATAATACATAGAGAAATGAAATAAGACATTGAAAAATATTCTCGTATACGTGTGAATAATCACACGACACAAATTATAAACGAAATCGTTGGATCTTGGAGAAATTGGATTATTGAAGAAAAACTTAAAGATGTAGATATAATATAGATATAGTGTGTGTGTGTGTGTGTGTGTGTGTGTGTGTGTGTGTGTGTGTGTGTGTGTGTGTTGCATATATTGCAGAAAATAATACTTTTTTGTTAGATATTAAAAAAAAAAAAAGAAGAAGAAGAAGAAGATATAATTCGTAAAGCAGGATCCGAAATAAAAGAAAAAATGAATAAAAAAGAAAGAAAGAAAAAAACAATTCATAAAAGACACATAAATACATCCTTACATATAGTTTTGAAAAATATTCTCCTGGATATTTCACGCTCGTGATCATGTGACTTTGATCTTAAGCACTATTAGAGAGAGAGAGAGAAAGAGAGAGAGAGAGAGAGAGAGAGAGAGAGAGAGAGAGAGAGAGAGAGAGAGAGAGAGAGAGAGAGAGAGAGAGAGAGAGAGAGAGAGAGAGAGAGAGAGAGAGAGAGAGAGAGAGAGAGAGAGAGAGAGAGAGAGAGAGAGGGAAAGGGAGAAAGAGAAAGGGAGAAAAGAGATTATTCGTACTCACAGTTTCATCAGGATGTGGATCGCCATTATCTCTGCGAGTGAGGAATATCACTAACGGATAACAAAGCCGTGGTGGTGTTCCCAACTCTAATTCTGGTGCCGGAAGCGATAATCTCAGTGTTTCTTCTCCATGCGGTTGTCTACTATATTTAATCGTTAAAGAAAATTCTAGTTGAAGGTTAGATAACGTTTAAACAGTTAGTTTCTTAGAACCATAACATTTCTTTAGGAAGTTTATAACATCAATTTCAACGCTGTAATGATTTTTATTACTGTTTACGATCAAAGGAAAAAGAAAAAAAAAAAAGAAAATACATAATCAAATGTATCTTCTATTCTTGGATTTAACAGCTTTTTCTCCTTTTCTTTCTTTCTTTCTTTCCTCTTTTTTTTTTTTTTTTTTTTTTTTTTTAATATAACCATTCGCGATGTTTAATACATTTAATTACACATGTCCGAAATTGATGAATTGAAAATTAAAAATCAAGATTTACTTTTGGATCTTATCGAGGCTCTTCGAACTTCTTCCTTCTCTTTCCTTTTTTTTTTTTTTTTAGTTCATTTATTTGTTCATTCCCTTTTTTTTCTCTTTTAAATAATGATTACTCAAGAACATTAGAAAGAATGGTAAATACAATATTGAGGCATACAGCATTTATATGTTGGAGAATATTTCAAACGATTTGCCTTATCAATTAGTGGAAACCAACGAAATTTCACGTACGTCATATAATCATTTGAAAGTATATGAATGGTAGATAACGAATGTTTTTAAATAAGGATATTAAATGGGGGAGAAGGGATGAAATAGCGACGAAATTGAAAGAAAGAAAAGGAAAGAGGAAAGAAAAAAAAATTGAAAAAGAATTAACGTAACATTTAAATGTCATGTGCGATTTGCTTTTGCGCGCTCTTTTATGGCCTGTGGCCGTGAATATATATATATATATACACACACACACACACACACACACACATTATATATATGATTAAAAATAACCATCGATGTTGTTTATTTACAAAGTTGCCGACGTTACCTTCGCTTATATCTGGACAAACTGTTATCTCTTTTTTCTTTTCCTCCGCTTTTTTCTCCTTTTCTTTTCTTTTTTTCTCCTTACGAACGAATGCTATATTTGAACGGTATATTTTAAAAGATAAAAATAACTGGACGTAATCAAAAAAGGATGGATGTGAGTTATGAAAGGAAGAAACAAAATGAAATGAAATGAAATGAAATGAAAAAAAAAAAAAAAAAAAAATAGAGGAAAAAATAACAGAATTTAGTAATTCCTTCCCATGAAAATACATTTGAAAAATTTGACTTTCTTATTAAAAGATGTTTTAAGAACTTTAATGTACACGCGAAGAATGCAAATCGTGAATAAAAATGACATGTTTGAATTAATGATTTGTTTGACACTTTTTTATTCTTCTATCCTTTATTTTGTTTGTTTGTTTTTCGTCTGTCTGTTCTCGACGTGGTCATTTTACTTTTCTTCGACGTAATTGTTTTTCGTCATTTTAAAACATTATTAACAATTATATTGAAAGTGTGATAAAATTTGAGAATGTTAGTATGTGTGTGTGTCTGTGTGTGGTATGCGCGTGCACGTGACCTCTAAATTTACGGCATTATATATGTATATATAAAAGGAAAAAGAAATTAACAGGAAAAGAAAAAAGATATTGATCTTCTCGATAAAAAATATATTCACAGAGTTTGGACCTTTTAAGAGCGTTTCGATATTCATGAAATAATATCCGAAAGCTATCGAAAAGGTGTTGTTTACATGATTATTTAAAAATGGCCACCTTTGTACCGTCTCTTTGACAAAATTAAAAAAAAAACAAAAAAAAAACAAAAAAAAAAACAAAAAAAAAGAAAAACGAAAGAATAAGAATAATATAATAAATGAAATCAAGACTAGAAATTAAAAAAAAAAAAAAAAGGAAAGATATATGAATATTATAGAGAGTTACAATTTTATAAACGAACAAACAAAAAGGAGAAAAGGAAAAGATAGAAAATTAATTTAAAAAAATTGAAAAAAGAAAAATTAAAGAGAGAGATATGGAATCATTGATTCTTTTTTTTTTGTAAATAAAGTAAAGAAATAAAAAAATCATCATATCCATACTGTCCGAAAACGAGAGAACAAAAAAAGAAAAATAAAAAGAAGAAAAGAAAAGAAAAGAAAGAAAAGAAGACATAAACGTTAGAAACGTTGATATAAATTTGATGCTGTTTCGATTTTAACATTTTATGTTTTTCTTTTTCTTTCGGGGAAATTTTTCTTTCTTTTTTTTTTTTTTTTTTTTTTTTTTTTTTTAAGATACAAAAGGATACGTTTGTGGTGGTGTTAAATATTGAGCGTGGCTCTGGAGAAGCGTGCCGTTCAAGGACGCCTCTCTGAGATTGCTCCAGGGCTTCCAAAGGGCCAAGTGGAGTTCCCTTATGCTGACACCCCACATAGCCTGTAGTGAGTACTCAACCTGGCTGGATACCTCGCACTCAACTTCTGAAACAGAAGAAAAGAAATTCTTCGTTACTATTTGTTATTCTCTTTTTATATTCCTCCTTTCTCCTCCCACTTTTCTTTTCTTCTCACATTTGTTTTCTTTTTCCTCACTTTTTTTTTTATCTCTTTCCTTCTTTGATTTCTCTGTCTTTTGTATTATATTTGTCTTTTTTATACTTTCTTCTCTCTCCCTCCCTCTCTCTCTCTCTCTCTCTCTCTCTCTCTCTCTCTCTCTCTCTCTCTCTCTCTCTCTCTCTCTCTCTCTCTCTAAAACAATTATAAAAATTAGAACGTGTCTTTTTAGAGCAACTGATCTCAGGCACGTTACATCGCGACGATATAGTATTTTTCTTTTCTTTTTTTTTTTTTTTTTAAGCAGAGCCAACTTTTACCACGTAAATTATAGTTCTGCGATAGAGTATCTTTTAAGAAATAAAAAATAGAACAAGAATAATTATATTTTCGTTGGGAATTTAATAATTAAATATATTTTATCGTATAGGAACGCACACGTTTTTATGTGTACAATTTTAGATTAAAATGTTACGAGAACAAAAAAAGAAACAAAGAAAAAATAAAGATCATGTGATGACAATTGATACGTAAGAATATTATAATAACGTTATTATCTAACCATTAATTGAAATTCTTTGTCAATACAAAAAAAATCGTTTGTATTCGAGATGACATCAATAGTTCTTTTCACATTTCACTTCTATTGATTATTCCAATCATACGATGATGTTTTATTAAGTCATGCACCCCGACCTATCGTAGTTTTATTCTTACATAGACACAATTTATATAGTATACAATTGTATCTTATAGTATTGATAGTTTTTACGCGACTAAGTTTATTGTTTATTTTGTTACTTATCAAAAAGGACATCCTGTATCTGAAATGAGACATTTTAATAATTCATACGTATAAATGTACGTACATTTGTTTAAAAAATTCGATTTTACGATTATGTCTTTTGTAAAGCTTCACAGGGAGAATAATATACTCAGAAGAGAAAAAGAAGTCACAAATGATGATAACTAATTTTTTACTTAAATAAGATACTTAAAATCAACTTAAATGTTTTAAGAAACAAATTTCGAATTTATTTCGTTTATTATTATTATTATTATTATTATTATTATTATTATTATTATTATTATTATTATTATTATTATTATTATTATAATTACTATATTATTTATAATTAATATTATAAATAATATAACTACTATAATAATTTGTTCAACCAATATGTCTGAAATTCGATCTGTAATATTTTTCTAACCCACACACACGCGCGCGCGCGCGCGCAAAGGACATACAACAGTTCTAATAAATAAGAAGAAATTATTATAAACACGTTAATAGTCACAATGGAAACGATATAAGTTTCTTCAACCACTCATCTAAAATTAAAATCACAGTCTTCTATTTTATATACACACAAAAAAAATCCATTTATTAAAACAAAAAACCCTAGATCACTTTTACAATTATGTCACTAATAAAATTTCACAGGAGCAATAGAATACTCTAAAAAAAGTAAAAAAGTCTAAATTAAATAAGAAAAAATAAAATAATGATCCTCTTTGTTAAAAGTCATTCACACTTAGTCATCAACACTTAGAACGAATTTTAAACAAACTATGCCGGACTAATTACAATAGTATATCGTTTATTATAAATACTACTTGAAGTCCCACGATTACTATATTATAATTTTTATCACAAATACTAATTGAAGCCACAACGGAGAGATAGTATAAATGTTTTCAACCCATTGTCTGAGGTTAGACCCATGATTTTCTAATATAAATACAACAAAAATAATTTCTCCGCTCGTTTATAAATAAATAAATAAAAGAAAAAATATATAAAATGAAATAGAGAAAATAAATCCAAAACACTTTTGCAATTACGTCACTAAGAAGGTGAAAGAATAAAAACAAAGAAAAGACGAAAGAAAATGAAAAAAAAAAGAATAGGAAGAAAAAGGATTAATTTCTCTCGATGAAAAATTATTTAAGGCACTTAGAACGAATTTTGAATAAACTACGCGAAAATAATCACAATATTACATTGTTCGTTATAAATAACATAGATGGATAGCCACGGAATCGGGACGATATTAGTTAAACGTATCACAGTTTAACAATTATCGACGGATCATCTACGCGATAAACATTGTCTTTTTTTTTGGTTTTACATGTTTTTTTTTTTTTTTTGGGGGGGGGGTGAGCTGGGGTTTGTTTATTGATCATTTTACGTACCCTTCGTGGCATTGTCATTCGATGTTTTCTTTAGTTTTCCATAGTCTTGGATTTAATCCGTCTTCCTTTATATGCATTCCCTTTTATCTTCATTATCCAAGTGCCTTTAAAGAAACACAATCACACGTGAGTAGAAGCTACGATGCTTATAATATACTCACTAATCACACATGGTTAAGGACTTCTAATGTCGATCGATCGATCGATCGATCGATCCCTCATTATCGATGCCTCGTGTATTTTCGATGAAACGTTCTAACGATATTTTTAACCTAACCTTTAAATTGGGAATTAATATTTCCTATAATGTTAGGTCATATGTCCCCAAGAATGTTCGGATCATTTACAATCATTAACAATCTTATCTACACACACACGCGCGCGCGCGCGCGCGCACACATATATATACGGGGTATCCAAAAAACATGGGACCAATCATATACTACGTATACTACTGAGTTAAAATGTATGAAAAAAGTCCATACGACTTATGTCCAAAAATGCTTTATTGAAAAGATATATATGTTTTTGAAGAGATTTATGATTGTGAACTACAATCACTTGGCCTCTTAGATCACCTGACTTAACACGTCAGGTCTTTTATTTATGGGGAGAGGGTGAGGGGAGGAGGGAATTACGCAAATGAGTTGGTTCATAAAAATACGATAGCAACAGATGATGAACTGCATTTACTATCATTTATAATGCAATTGGAATATTTTAACATTTTAATTCGGCAATCACTAATGCAACGAATGGAAGTATACATTCATTAATTAAGGAAAAATTTTCGAACATTTCTTAGCTGCCACAAGAAATAATAAATATCTTTAAAAGCATATATCTTTTCGATAAAGCATTCTCGAACCTATATTTATATAAACCTTTTTTCACCTATTTGATCTCAGTAATACGTAATATATATTTCGTTTCATGCTTTTTGGATACCCTCTGTGTGTGTATGTGTCCGATGCGTTACCGTAATTTTCTAAATGGAATTTTGAAAAATCAATTTTGTACATTTAAGCCGCAACATGACAATATAAGTTTATTCAAACCCCCCACTTTCCCTTAAATTAGAAACCACTGTCTTTATAATTTAAGTATGAAAAATAATTTCTGTATTTAATAAAGAGAAAAAAATAAAAAGAAAAAGAATTAAAAGTAACTTCACCGTTCGCATCAATCGTGTCAACTCATATATAGCCTCTTTTATTTTTATTTCTTACTTTTCTCTGATTGTAAAACTTACCCCCCCCCCCCAGCAATACCGCGAAAACTTTTAATCCTATCCCGTACAAAAAAAATAACTATATGTCATATCGGTGAATTTTTATTTATTGTCTTTCTTTTTTTCTTTCCCATCTTTTATATTTCCTTCCCTTTGCTTTTTATCTTTAACTTCGAAGAAGCCTCTTCTTCCATTTTCTATTATTTTCTTTTCTTTTTCAATCGTTTGCTTTTTATCGAAAAACGATTAAAAAATCGATAGTAAACATACGTAGAAGTTATTTGCATGATTAGTAACTTCGAGGTCGATAAACGTTTACTTATTATCTTCGAGCATTATACGTGCGCATATCTTTTGTCTGTCTCTTGTTCTTTTTTCTCTATCTCTACGTTTCAATTTATCGTCGAGGCTAAAGGAAAAAATGAAGAAATAAAAAAAATTAAAAAGAAAAGAAGAAGATAACAGAAAACGTCATAAAAAATGAAACGAGCTGCATATAATTATTATTGTCTATATTAACTGCATGGAATTTGTTACTACTAAACCAAGTAAATTCAAAATATTGATTTTTCAAAATTTTTTAAATACAATTAAAAAATTTCTTTGTTACACACACATACACACACATACACATATATATGTATATGTATATATACTGTTCAATATGTATAATATTTTTTTTATTTCTTTTCACATAAAATCGCATGACAATGAAAAGAAAATTACTATTACTATTACTATTATTATTATTATGCAAAAAAAAGAACAAAGATCAATGATACTTCTTATATTAAATTACACAAAAGTATGACAAAAAAATAAATAATAAGTAAATAAATTAATTATAATCAATAAATTTCTTTTCTTAGCCTAAATCTTCATTCTTATTCCTTTCTAGGCTATTAGTCATCTCTGTGATAAAAATTTTAACAGATTTTTCCTTATTTACTATTCTAAGTATTCACTTCTGCAATTCTAAATTCTAATTATTCCTCTCTCTCTCTCTCTCTCTCTCTCTCTCTCTCTCTCTCTCTCTCTCTCTCTCTCTCTCTCTCTCTCTCTCTCTCACACACACACACGCGCGCGCGCGCGCTTTCCTTTCTCTATATTATTTTTTTCTTTTTAGCTTCATCAATGCGATCTTCATTACATTATAAAAAGTTGAAGATTACTCGAGTATTACAAAGTAAACTACATATATTAAATTATAATACGTGTTTCCTTTTTTCTCCGATAATAATTACCACGTGACCGTAAACGATTGGACAAGTAATACGTTAGATACGCGTCCATTACTTTTGATGTTAAGCATGAATATTAAAAAGTTCGGAATACAAGGAGAACGAAAACGATGGAACGTGCATACATACAAAGAAATAAAGAAAGAAAGAAAAAATATATATAAAAGAAAAAAGAAGAAGAAGAAAAGGACGAAAATATACGGAATATAAAAGGAGGATAAAGAAAAAAAAAAAAGAAAGAGAGTAGATAAATTACTCATTCATAATAATTACATTCCTCGCAATCTGACGAGTTAAAATTGTCATCATTCATTTTGAGTGATTCATACAGCTTATCCAATGTACAGGAAAAGAGAAAGAAAGAAGAAGAAGAAGACGGAGAGAGAGAGAGAGAGAGAGAGAGAGAAAGAAAGAGAGAGGGTGAGAGCGAGACATTATTATAATATTAATGCATAGTATATGAATCAACATTATTCATAAATCTTAACATTAACCTATTTAACATACTAAAAAATTTTAATTTAATATTAACTAACAGAACTGAAGAAATTAGTTTCTTAATGCTAACATTTTTATTGCTTATTATAAGTAAATGAAAGAAAGAAAGAAAAAGAAAAGGAGAAGTATAATGAGGCATCGATAGTAATTATTGCTGTTAACATACATACATATATGTATATATATATATATATAATAATAATATCAGTGAGTATGTTATAATAAGTTAAGCACAAACTTAACGAACATGTAGCTTCTACTTACAGGGTAATTGAATCTATTAAAGGGACCAATTGATAAAAGTACAGATAACGTAAAGAAATAATAAATAGTATTATACAATATATTTAAATACACTTTTTTTCATTCTTTTTCTTTTCACGCCTCAAAGAGAGAATTTGTTGAAAGATTTTTATTTATTTATTCTTTTTTCTTTTTACATATTTAAAATAAAATTAAAAAAAAAAAAAGAATAATATGCAAGCAAGTATAAGCACAGTATATTATTATTTAATTCAATGTTTCAAAATCAATTCTTCTTTGCAATTTGGTCGGTTTAAATTATTTTTCTATTTTTTCTTTTTGTTCTTTCCTTGTTTCCAAGATTTTTATCCTCGTGATATTTTTCTCAAAAGTTCGAGGGGCTTTTGATGGCAGATGTTTCTCCGGGCGTTTTTGTTCGCGATACCGCGAAGAATCGGAAAGAAAAAGAACAAGGACCGCAAAAAGAACGGAAGAAATAAAGGAAAAATGTATAGTGAGCGAGTTCATACGAGGTCACGGACGAGAATGAGAACATGGGCACTGCTATATGTCACACAGATACAAGTTTTTTAACCCAGTTCTAACCTAGATAATATACTGTCATTAAAAATATGTAAAATCGTAAATTTATAGTCGTTTAACGATAGAAACAATTACAAAAAAAAAAAAAAATTCTTTATCTGTGTCAGTCCTATTTGTTCGTTCGCCATTTTGACGACACCATCTTGAAGGATAATCTTCAACTATACGATTTGGAAATGATCACGATCGAACATTAGAAGTGATTAGGATTGTAAATAAAAAGAAAATAATTCATTCGATAGGATGATCGTGATTATTTCGAGGAAAACAAAAGAAAAAGAAGGAAGAATAAAAATCCCAATCATATCAAATCAAATCAAAGTTGCGTTACCGATAAAATTTCGAAATATATCCGCCTACACTGTAAACGATCAAGGAAATAATTTTAATCGCAGAATTTGAATACCGGTTACAAAAAAAAAGAAACAAAACAACACCGGGATATGAAAGTTACAAAGATAAAATTACACGATTTACAGAAAATCGAGTTTATCGAGATGACATTTGAAACCAGATCCGAAACGTGCACTACATTGCTAGAATATTATGTTAAAGTCGATGTGACTAAATGTTAAATGTGAGAAATGAAAGACAGAGGAAGAAAAAGAGAGATGGGAGAGAGAGAGAGAGAGAGATATGTCCCTGTCCTTAAATATTTATTCTACGAAATTCGACATTAAAAAAAAAAAAGAAATGCGATAAACTTCTCTTCTCAATTACAACTAGCTTGGTTTCGTTTACCAATGAATAAAAGAATAAAATGAAATAGTGATTCCAAAAAAAAAAAAAAGAAAGAAAATATCACAAATATATAAAGTTATTATAGTACGTATATATAATATCATAAAAAAAATTCAAATTTTATTTATACAATTTGAATAACGCGCCAATTTTTCGTTATGAGAAAATACGTCCGCACGGATGGTGGCGACAACGTCGTCAAGGTCGTACAATGGTGTCTGCCGGTTCTATGGCGGCGAGAAAATGATGATAGAAGTTTATGGCTGGCAAATGAATGCATACACGTATATTATCGTTAAAATGGTTTGGTACACCGTATATGACGTAATGTATAGTAAGAAAACGAACAGTCAACGCAATATGCCAGACGAATAAAGTAGCCTACGTTTTAAGAGTTATATATCTCTCTCTCTCTTTCTTTTTCGTCTTCAGAGTTACCTTTTACTCTATACGGTGTTGTATAAAACGTAACGAATGGATATCTAACGGTCGATTATTAAATGTCATTACATAATCGACAGGCGAGTGCTTCTTTCTCTTCTCCCTCCCTCCTAGACCCTTCACTCAACCATTGTATCATTCTTTCTCTTTTTCTCTTCGTTCTCTCTCTCTCTCTCTCTCTCTCTCTCTCTTTCTCGATCAAAGATTCTTTAAAAACTAACTGTATCTTTTTCTTTTTAAAAGTTAACTGTATCCATCTATTTTTATTCAAGGTATACGTAGTTTAATCAGTACGATAATAAAACTAATCAGATTTTACTGTTACATACAGATTGCTGTTAAATAGGACAGGTGTGTGTGTGTGCGTGCGCGCGCGCGCGCGCGCGTGTGTGTGTGCGTGATACACACATATATAATAGGACATATATAATAAACCCTAGCAATGTTTCTATCGCTACGTCTCTCACTTTTGTTTGAACGTTTCGTTATAGACAAAGTGAATGCACTTTGAGATATATATACATACACAAACGCACACACACACATATATATATGAACATCTGAACTCACATATCTCATATGAATATCACATATGAACTCACATTCATACATATGTTGCATTAGGAGTGTCAGTTTGGCGGAGATTCTCAGAAATGAGTTCTCTACATCGAGGATAGAGAGGGGGAAAGAGAGAGTGAGAGAGAGAGAGAGAGAGAGAGAGAGAGAGAGAGAGAGAGAGAGAGAGAGAGAGAGAGAGAAGGAAATTTATTAAAAAGAAAAAAATAACAAAAAGAAAAAATAATCCGTTTACAAATGAAACCTACCGTAAGGTAACAAAATGATACGAAATATAATAATTAACATAAAAATGACTTATTAATGATATTATACAGAGAAATATCAATAAACAGATCGATCACGTTAAGAAAGGAGGTAAGGTTAAAATAATATACTTTAAAATTCGATTCTCCGACGATAGGTTAGCTGGTTGCTTGCTTGCTTGCTAACGTGCGTTAAATGATTCATACACACGTAAGGCCACGTGCATGTACCGTGAGATATATAGATAATATCGTTCAGTGCTTCTCAACCGAATTGAAAATAAATCGATCGAATGGGAACGACAGCTTTTCTTGTTTTTTTATCTTTATATAATTTCTTTTTCAATTTTTCGACTTTGAACTGATAGATGATAGCATTCTATGCAATAAAAATATGAATTCGACAATATGGCGCTCATCTTGAAACTATAACCTTAATAACTATTTTTCAGTCATGTTTCAAAGGAAAAAAGAGATAGAAACATAAGAAAATGAGAAAACAGAGAGAAGGAGAGAGAAAGAGAGATATAGAGAGGGGGGGAGAGAAAGGGATACCGTATCAGTAAAATTTTTCTCACGGAAAAATCATCTAATGGGTACGTGTGTATGTATTATATATATATATATATATATATATATATATATATGCGCGCGCTTATGCACCACGCACACACAGACGTCATAAGTGATCTATATAAATGGAAATAGCGAGGTTGGGATCTCTTTCGCGGCAACCTTGAACGATCTCTACGGCTAGTCGGCCACGTAGGCAAACTTGAGGAATTTGATTTTATCTTGAAAGACCAATTTTATATACATAAATATGTTTTATATATATACACGCATAGTAAATTTTATGCGTTTCGTTGATGATTCTCTCTCTCTCTCTCTCTCTCTCTCTCTCTCTCTCTCTCTCTCTCTCTATATATATATATATATATATATATATATATATATATATATATATATATATATATATATATATATATGTATGTATGTATGTATGTATGTATGTATGTATATGTATGTATGTATGTATGTATGTATGTATGTATGTATGTATGCTATGTATGTATATTAAAATCTTATTCCTTGACACTGTTAGTTTATAAATTTGCATTAGAATTCTTCTATTTTTCCATTCTTATACGAAAAAAACTGGAACGATAAGTGACGAATGTTAGACTACGATTTGTTTTTCTAACATTAATCACACCATCGTGACATATTAGTTCTCGTTAAAGAAAATTTTCTTATATTTGTTTCGTTCGATTTTTTATTTAATCGGACATAGTACATTCAGATTGTAAAGTCTTGTAGAATTACTCTTTTTCTTAGGCACGATTACGTTTAATAAATTTATTTCTTTTTTTCCTTTCTCGTTTTTCTCACATTTTGTGTCCCTCGCTCTGACAGACTTTTTTAAGACTAATAAATGTGGTATAATAAAAACTATGACTCCTTAAGTATGAGTACACGTGTACGCATACGTGTCCTTTTTTACGCGTACTAGGTGGGTGTGAAAAAAAAGAAAAAAATACTTAGGAAAATTTGCGATACAGATCGAGGAGGACAAGGCCGCTATGGTCACGTTTTTTTAGTTTCTTTTTTTCTCTTTTCTTTCTTTTTTTCTCATTTGGATGAATATTTGTAGGAATGAAAAAAAAAAAACAGCATTTCGCATTTTAATTTTTATCTTTTATCGCGAGAACTTTTTCTTCCTAACCATTTTAAAGTGACATTCATAGTCTAGACCTTTTTTTCCTTTGGTATAATAAAAACTGTTTCCCCTCTTTACTCTTTCACTCTTCCAACCCCTCTCTCTCTCTCCCTCTCTCCTATATGCATACAGGCATTTACGTTTACATCAAAATCCACTATATATATATATATATATATATATATATATATATATATATATATATATATATATAAACTTTGGAAAATTTCAATACCGATTGAGACAAGGCCGATATATGGTCACGCGATGGCCGCCATATTGGAATCAGAAAGAGAGAGGGAGGGAAAGAGGGAGAGAAAGAGAAAGGGAGAAAAAGAGAGAGAGAGAGAGAGAGAAAGGGAAAAGAGAGAACAGAAAGGGAGATAGAGAGAGAACAAATCTTTACAGGTACTCCTACAACGATTCCCAGCCTTGACACTTCCGAAGGATGTCGAAATCGTTTGAAGTCGGGTGGAGATGAAATAAGGTTATGTCGTTACTTGCTTTCGTTCGTTCGTTCGTTCGTTCGTTCGTACGTTCGTACGTTCGCGATCGAGTGGAAAAGTAATCTCCTCGGTTCGACCTCGGCTGCCAGTATTTTGTGTGTCAATGTTCGGTTCGTTCGAACGAATAAGTTCTCTCTCTTTCTCTGCCTCTCTCTCTCTCTCTCTCTCTCTCTCTCTCTCTCTCTCTCTCTCATTCCTTTTTCTTCGTACACTCGATTATAGCTCGAGAATTATGGACAGAGACATACACGTGTACTCGTATAGTTTAATTTTTCATGCAATTGTTAACAGATATGACCTTATACAATCGAACACTTTGAAAATTTCCGTGTACGGTCCCGTTTTTCTTCTTTCTTTTCCGTATGTAAAAACTGTAACAAATGTCTTTCGAAGTATGTTTCGTCGAAAAATTCTTCAGTCGACATTCGTACTATCGTATCGGTGCAAAATTAAAAAAAAAAAATAACAAAAGATAGCTTCCTCTTCCTTTTTACATTAAAGTATTCTTAGACACTTAAAAAAAAAAAAATATATATATATATATATATATATATATATATATATATATATATCTTTAAAACAGGCAATTTTACAGTAAATATCTTCTAAATAGGTTTCGTCAAGGAAATCTTTATTCAACATTCGTGCTATGATAATAGTGCAAAATTGTTAAAGTGCTCTAAATGACCCTTTTAAAATAGTTTAGTTATAATTATTTGTTTCCCGCTTTAAAATAAGCAATTTTTTTTAGTATATATATTTTTAAATTGGTTTTTTCAAGGAATTCTTCAGCCCAATATTTATGCTATGATGTAAAATTTCTTAAATAATATTTATTTTTTGTATAGCTTAATTTATAGCTTGTGATAAATAAGATTAATAGTCGAGTATATATAGTACATACTATCATATGTAAAAGAAATAGTCAAAGATCATTTGTATATAAGTACATAAATACATAAATACATACATATGTATATATATTTTTTTGTCTGTTCATTCTTTATCCTCCAAATTGTTTATTCGACGATTAATGAAATTGTATTAAACTAATTAGAAATTAAATTAAACAAAATTTAAAACAAAAATTAAACAAATTCAATTTGAGAATATGAACATATATTGATTCAAATAAATCGAATAAATAGTCTAGCGTAAAAGAAAATACGAAGACGATACTGATCTTTCTTTTCTGTAAATTTTTTTATATTTCATATTAATTATACCATCTGTTTTTTCCTTTTTTCGTTTTCTCATTAACTCTGAATTTACGAGGTAATATCTTTCTAGTCGAAGGACACAAAAGATTATAAATCAAAGAGTGCTTAGTTTTTCTTTTACAGAAAAAAATTTATGCATGTATAATATTTAAAGTGCAATATAGAATTGGATGTTAGATTTTTCTACGTGAAAGTCGATAACATATGCATACAAGCATGTCTTGTACCATTGAACTTTAGAAAATATACACATCGTATATCGATTTCGAAAGATTTTTCTCTTTTCTTTTTCTTTTTCTTCAAAACAATGACTTACTTTATTTCGATAAAAAAAATTTCGATCAGTCAGACTTACGTTAATTTTTTTGTTAATCAGGCAACGTTATCATGTGATTGTATGTTTATATAAGCCGTACATTTTGAAAGTGGAGTAAGTCCATTTTGTGAAAAAAAAAAAAAAAAATAGTTAAAGCAAATTCTTATTTCAAATTAACATAAAATTCATGTTTTTAATCAATTCAAAATAAATATCTTTTAATATCAATATAAATTTGTTACTAGTAATTTATCTCGACAACGATATTTATTGTGAGCTTATATTGAAAATGAGACGAGTCCACTCTAAATAATATATATATATATATATATATATATATATATATATATATATATATATATAACTTGATTAATTACCAAAACGGGGTAGACCAAGTAGTTTTGGAAGTAAGTAGTTTCGAAAATTATAAAGATATGATAGATTTATTCTCCTATGTACCACCCATTTCGTCATGATTACTTAAAAAATTTCCACCATCTAAACTAAGAAATATAAAATTATAATATTATAATTATAGTGTTGTCATTACAGTTATATTCCATTCGAAGAAAATCAACGTTCGAAACAAATCATTATTTTTAAAAGTGAGACAACTCCATTGGCGCTACTAGAACCATGATTTTTTTTTTTGATTTAACATTAATGAACATTAATGGAAATTAAATTTACATGAAATAAGACACACAACAAGTATAAAAATAAGTCAATTAGTGCTTACCAATTTT
>OU426863.1:1387500-1390000 GCA_911387685.1 Dolichovespula media
TCGTGAAGTTTGAAGGTGAACGGAATGTGAACTTTCATCATTTCCATTTGCGGAATTTGGGGTGAGTGTGCCATAACGCTGCCACCACTGCCAAACATCAGCTCGTCCCCGTGTACGCGTAGTACTATCATGTTTCTGCACCAACGAATCGTACTTATTTTCAAACGACATTTGTCATCTCATCTTCATTCTGTATGTTTTTTCTCAACGACAAAAACTAGCTAGTATTATCATCATCTCAGAATATAACGCAATATCTTTAACATTTGCATTATCATTATCATTGTCATTATTATTGTCATTACTCATTATCATTATCATTATCGTTATTATTATTCCTTTAATTATTACGAGAATTAAAAAATTGAAGGAAGATTCGAGCGAGCTAAAATGACGACTTCAATTGTGTTATGAGATAATATTGTTTTTTTTTTTTTTTTTTTTTTTTTTTTAGGAAGTGGGAGAGGGAGGGAGAAAAATATCACGAAGAAAGATATAGTTGGATGTCAAAATAGAAGAGCGATTATCTAATCGATCAATTTTAAACTTCAATCATTCTAAGTATAAAGTATAACACTTCAGTTCTTTTAATTTTAACAATTCAGTCTTCTTGATATGATATCTAATTATTATTGCACGATTAATCGTAAGATTTAGTCGATTCTCTCTTATTATTTTTACTTTATTATTCGTAATATGATAGACGTGAGTCGAAAACAATCTAGCTAGTTTTTTCTTTCATCTCTCCTCTCTTTTTCTTTTCTTTACTCATCGTTGAGAAATATATACTCGAATATGGATATGTATATGTAACACACGTATATGCACATATATGAGTATGTACATATATACTTAAAATACAGATTAGCAATTTTTAATATGCTAATATATTCAAAGGAGTGTTTTTATTGAAATCATACGTTTACATATGATATAAGTGATATATCAAGTGTGTGATATAAAAGCACGTGAGGAAATGTTTTTATTGAATAACGTAATCAAACGATATTCTTTCTCTCTCCCTTTTCTTTTTTCTTTTTTTTTTTTTTTTCTTAAATTATAACCAATGAAATTCATTATGTATCATGGAATTTTGAAAATTATAATACAGGTATAGTAAAATACCTAAAAGATAACTACCACCCTTTATAATGACCCTTTCGATACAATAGTATCATTTTATGTAAACGTATGTGTTAATGCGTAAAAATTTTCAAGCGATAAATAATATTATATGCATATACATACGCAAATATGTATACATTGTTAATATAATTTTATTACTATTTCCGAGAGAGATTTTCATGTTTATCTTAATAGTTGATCTTTTTTTTTTTTTCATTAATATTTGTATTACAATAAAAAACTTTTGTGTTATGTATATACATATACATATATATAAATATATATATAGTAGCTTATAAATAACATAAATATATATAAAAATGTTTATATATAGAGTATATTGTGTAATTGAGACTTTTTGAAGCATGATAATACGCGTGCGAACACGCACACACACAAGCACAACATATTTATGCAATTTATATATATATTTATTTGATCAAAAAAACAAAAAGGAAGAAATTTTCTATCGTTGATATTTGAAATAGTGAAAAGCTTACATAAAAAAAAAAAAAGTAGTTTCTAATTTGTGCTATGACGTCTGTGTGAACTAAAATGGATCTATTTAAAGAATGATATATATTATCTCTCGCTTTCTTTTATTTATTTTTTTCTTCAAAAACAGGTATCGTCATAAAAAGAATGATTTCACTTTATCAAAGATAAACTATTAAATGAGTCATCCTGCACCGGTGTGTGTGTGTGTGTGTGTGTGTGTGTGTGTGTGTGTACACGAGAGGTGTGAAGATAATAATACTATTCGCAAATGATACGACCCATGAAATATGATTTCACGTGTATTGCGTTGAAAGGAATAAGAATTGCGTGTGGAACAAAAGTAGAGAGAAGGCAGTAGAGTGAAGAAAAGATGATGAGAGAGACAGACAATATGCCTAAAGGAAGCAGGCGTGACCGTAATATGTTAGCTAAGAATCTCTCATTATGCAAGAGGCGTGCTTTTTCTTTCTTTCTTTTCTTGCTTCTTATTCATTACTACCTACAGAAATAAAGAATTTTCTAAAAAATTATACAGAAAGACGATTTTTTATTCGTTATTAGTGTCAATGTCCATCTCCCCCTCCCTAACCCCTCTCTTAGTTTAGATAAGCTGGTATGTTAAATACTTTTAAACGAATAAAAGTGAGTATTGCGCGCATTAAAGGTTACTAATTTCCATGAATAATAAATGTTAATATATATAGAAATATTAACAAAAAATATTATATTAGCTATTAAGTACATGTTAAGGCGACAATAATAAAAATATAATATTATCATTATATATATTTAATATTAATAATATTAATTAATTAATTGTTTATTTATATGTATATTTCATATGTACATTCAAACATGTGTATGACTCTTTAAAATA
>OU426863.1:1392500-1427500 GCA_911387685.1 Dolichovespula media
AAATGCTAATGGCAAACTTTGAAAAATTAATGTATGCACACGTTTCCAGGTTGAAAAAAGAACGAACACGAAACATATTAGAGATTTAAGCTTTTAATAGAGCTAATTGATGAAAAAAAGAAAAAATACTTGCATATTAGATTTTATTAATATGTTGTCCGTTTCATTTTTTGTTCATTTAATCAGAATTGATTATTTCAATTAATCACCGTGAATTTCTAATCGATCAAACATATTATTATGAAAAAGAGTTGACGTTGGTATTATGTAAAAATATTCATAATAGAGAAGAAAAATTCAAATGAAAAAACAAAAAAAAAAATAAATAAATAAAAGAAAAAATACTTCAATAATGGATTTTATTAATGTTATTGTCAATTTCATTTTTCGATCATTAAATCAGAATTAATTATTTCAATTAATATCCGTGAATTTCTAATCGATGGAACATATTATTATGAAAATCAGTTGACGTTGGTATTATGTAAAAATATCCATAATACAGAAGAAAAATACAAATGAAAAAAAAGAGATTATATAAATAAAAGAAAAAAGATGAAAAAAAAAGAAAGAAAAAATAAAGAAAAAAAATAAAAAATCTTAAGTATCAAGAAATGATGATCTATACAGGATGGTTTAAGTAATTGGGAATTCATTTCGATTAACGCGTAATTAATGATTTTAATTGTAAATGTTTCGTACTATAATCGAATTAGTAATGTGAACGGCGTGATACGGATTGAACACTGTCTTACGTATAGGACATATAAAGGTCGTTTTTTTTCTTCTTTTCACCGATCTATATATATATTCTTTTTTATGTTATTTTATTGATTTTACTCTTAGTTGTTTATAAAAGCAAAAGTACCAATCTGTTTATTTCGAATAATCATTAAGTTCAGGAGAAATATATAATCTCGATGTTAGTAAAAACTCATGTAAATATTATTTTTTGTAATATTATTTATTAAAAATTAAATATGTGGTAAAAAATGGCTATTTTAACAATATTCACATGGGAATATCTTTTAAATTAACAATCTTTCAACGGGTTAAAAATGTCTGTTTCTTTCTTTTTTCTTTTAATACAAAATATCGAGCTCCAATGGAAGAAACATTAAACAAACACAGTAGGAAATCGAAATAAAAACCTTGACCTTAATACGACTTTCACGCGTCACCAAAAAAAGAAAAAGAAAAGAAAATAGAATTAAATTAATAGAAAAATTTTTATATGAAATACTTTTTTTCACTAAAATCATTATTACCTAAAATCAGTATTAATGGTTCACAGGTAATTGTATAATATATTGGGTTTACGTACTACACCCATATAAAACTGTTACCATTTCTTAAATTGAATCGACTTTCGTTTCTAATCTATTTCTTATAAATTTGTATTTAACTTATATTTTCTAGGTGTGTCGTTTCCTGTAATTATAATAATCAAAGGAACGCGATAACAATAACAACATTCATATTTATTTTTCTCTTTCGCATACATATTTAAGAGACTATCGATTGAAATGAAAAATACGAAATAATTGTTCATTCGATTAAAATCTAGATTAGAATACAATTGAAGTAATAATAATAATGATTATAATAATAATAATAATAATAATGATAATAATAATAATTATTTCTTTTCTTTTTCCATCAACACGTGCGAAACAATCATTTTTATGGAAGAAAAACAAACTTCACAGTCAAACGACTAAGAATTTTACATAGCGAACGTATAGTTTTATGTTTTACAAATATACATATACATATACATATATATATTTTTTTTACATGTATACAAAAATACCTACATATGTATGTATCAGCAAGACGCGCTTTCGACTGGTTACCTACTTTCAAGAAGCGTTCTCGCAAATTTACTTCATGAAAGTGACTTCATCATTCGAGAAAATCTTAAATATGTCATAGAGAGAAAAGAAAGAGAGAAAGAGAGAAAGAGAGAGAGAGAGAGAGAGAGAGAGAGAGAAAGAGAGAGAGAGAGAAAGCAAAACATATTAAAAAAAATAATTCAATAAAAAAAGAACACGATAAGATTTCGATTAGAAATTTCCCTTTTCTTTCCTTTTAGATTTCAAACTTATTTTCCCAATATTTCTGTATACGAATGATATCGATATTGATTTATATCTCGTAACTTCGACATCCTTGACATTCTTGTCATCGACGAAGACGAAGACAACGACGACAAAGACGACGACAAGGACGACAACTATGGACGAAGAAAAATAAAGAGAAGAAGACGAATGACGCTTGCATATTGCAAACAGTATAGAATCGAAAAAAATGTAACAGAAAGTAGTATGATAAAGGAGACTGTTTGATGAAGATCATCTAGAGACTGAAAGGAGAAGAGAAGACAGAGAGAGAGAGAGAGAGAGAGAGAGAGAGAGAGAGAGAGAGAGAGAGAGAAGAGAGATAACATATAAGCGATATATGCGTGTTTTTTCTCTAACGCATGTCTCGAAAACAAATCATCGTTAATGAATTCGACCGAACTAAAACAGATTTGTTCGTAACTTTATTATCACAACGATCTCTTATGTTTCGTTTAGTTCGTCTTATTCTCTTTTTTTTTTCAATATTTCTTAATAAAACTAGTGTGTGTGTGTGTGTGTATACTTTTATTTAAAATTGATTTTATATATAATAATTGATACGTTTTTCATATATAATAATACTAATATATATAAGAATGATTATGTATATACTAATAAAACGTGTGAGTATATATATATATATATATATATATATATATATATTTATATAATTTATTGAAAATTAATGTTATAATTTATATTGTAAAACACTGTTAGATGAAGATAAGAGAGAGAGAGAGAGAGAGAGAGAGAGAGAGAGAGAGAGAGAGAGAGAAACTCAATATATGTTTCTTCTTTCATGCTCGTCTTGAAAACAAATCATGATTAATGAATTCGTCCGAACTAATACAGATTTTCTCCACAGAACTTTTTATTTTTATAATGATTCCTTTCGTTTACTTATTCTTTTTTTATCATTTTTTCCCATTATTTTATCTTATTTTATTTAATTTATTTGTTCTTTATCTCTAAATAAGACGTGATGGATCTTTTGAAATATTTGCTATATAATACATATATATATAATACATACATACATACATACATATATATATATATATATATATAATGTCAATTATATATAAGTACAATTGTTAATAGTATAAAAAATAATATAATTAACTATGGCGCGCAGGCGCACGTGTACACACACAATGATATATATTCTAAAATGTACAACATGTGTGTGGGGGGGGGGAGAGAGAGAGAGAATGACAAAGCAGAGACATACGCAATATATATTTTTCTGAAATAAAAGATTTTTTAATAACTTCATTTTTACTATGATTTCTTTCTTTTTTTTTTTCATTTTTTCTTTCCTTTTCTTTTTGTTTTCAATATTCCTAAATATAACGAAAGAGATATCTAAATATTTTCAATATATCATATATACATATATTTAAACATCTATATATATATATATATATATATATATATATATATATTTATTTATTCGTCATATTATTTATTGAAGATTGATATTATAATTTACAATATAATGAACAAATATGTATACATCATAACAGAAAATAAACAAATAAATCATTTAAAATTAATTCTTATGAAGTGACGACTTTTGATTCGTTTTTTTTTGTTTTACCATGCTTCATGTTTTCTCTCTCTTTTCTTTTTTAATATTCCCAATAAATCAACTATAAATTCTGTCGAAATAATCAATGAGCGAATTATTCTAAAGGTGGACTTGGATATAAGAATTCAGGAATTCTCAATCTGATAATTATAACATTTATTTATGTTTCATTATAATTCACGATGATTGCTAATAATTTGTAAATATTTTCAAATGAATTGATCATTAGAACGATTAATCGTTACGCGAAGATAAGCGTTAATATTTGTCAATGAAGAATTATTTGAAATAATCTGGATAAGATTGAAGATAAAAAAAGAAAAATATGACGAAGACAAGTTCGACGAAAGACTACAAAATTAGATTTTGAGGTTAGGATGTCCGTTACGTTAAACGACTACAAATTATACCGATGAAGATTTTCGGGTACGTGTGAGCGTGCACATACGTGTATGTGTTAACGTGAGCAGTGATCAGTGACCAATGTCGAGCTTGTAATTTGTATATTACTTCATCGCGTTGCATAATAACCATGTAATAAAAATAACAATAATAACAATAATTATTATTTTCGTTTCTTAACAAAAGCAAAATATTCCGCAACATCCGGAAAGAAAAAAAGGAAAGGTAAAAAATCTTTCCTTTTTTTTTTCTTCTTTTTTTCTCTTTCTTTATTATTTCTTTATTTGTTTATAATTCTTATTCTTTACGAAGGACAAAAATGTAAAGTTAGCCTCCAAGAGATTCGGATTTACTTCCGAGATCATTCGATTCGACAAAACAAACAAAAAAAAACGGAAAAACAAAAAGCGGGAATTTTAAGAATATAATTGTGCACGGATAGTTACAAAATAATGTATCGAAGATCGTAAAGGATAATCTTATAGTTCGAACGATTGATGTATTTATTCATCATCTTTCGATCGCGAATGATATTAAATTGTATTTTTATTTCATACTTTGTGTGTGTGCGTGCGTTGCGTGTATCTGTTATTTAACAAATATTTTGTAAATCGTTCGTATGACTCAGAAATATCAGGTTCCGATATATTTATGAGGAAAAGGAAATATAAATAGAAGATGCTACCTACCTATATCTACTTATGTCACGTATAATACGCTCACGCAACACAACAGACCACACGTTCTTTTTCTCTATCTTTATCTTTATAACCTTTTTTTTTTCTTTAACCTAAACTATATTTTTGTGTGTACATACCCACATATAACGTGTGTGTGTGTGTGTGTGTGTGTGTATGAAGATAAAAAAATAGATAAATAGAAAGAAAAGATATTATTAATGTCTATAATATATATATATAAAAGATGAATTGTGCATGCTTGTGTGTCGTGTGTCTATACGAACTAAAAATAAATTATAACGAGAAAAAAAGAAATATGTAAATAACAATTACATAAAGATATACAAATACATACCTCATGATAAATAACAAGACACCGCAGAAACATATTAGTACAGCAAGGACGGAGAAAATGTTTGACAATTCCGCGACGGACACCAACATTGCCGTCATCTCGTTTCGTCTTACGATGTTATCTTCCTCCTCTTCTTCTTCTTCTTATTCTATATCACGCACCACCAACGAAAGAGAACACAATGTGAACACACACGCGAGTTCAATCAGGAAAAACAGATTCACGTTAAGAGCGTTAGAAAGAGATGGAGAATGATAAAAAAAAATAGAACAAAAGAAAGACGAGGAGAAAGAGAGAGAGAGACAGAGGGAGAGTGTAAGAGAAAGAGGAAGAGAGAGAAATATAGATGAGTTCTCGTAGCAGGACGACACAAAACTTATTAACTCATTATATATATATATATACATATATATCCACACATGTGTGTACGTGTGTATGTATGTCGTACAATTATCTTATATATAACACATTATTACGCACGGAGAAGGTAAGAAAAAGGGAAAACTTAACCTCACTTTTGCTTAACTTGAATAGACACACGATATATATCTATCCACGTTCTATAGAAATGTATATGCATATATATAAATATATATTATATAGTATAAATATATTATATATAAACATATACAAAAATAATGTTAGGTTAGGTTAAGGGTAAAATAGAAAGGTGTTAGAAAAGAGAAAGAAGAAGGAGAGAGAAAAAGAGGAAGAGAAAGAGATAGACGAAAAATGAAAACAATCGGGAAAAATGACATGCGACGTGCGTGGGTGTAAATTTCGATAAAATGTACGACTATGAACTACGACAACCGACGACGACGACGACGCGACAACGGCTGGTCGTCAATGGCGCGATGCCATCGGATTTTGGCGAAGTACCATCGGTCTCATTCGTGCTTCTTCGGTACGAAAAAGAGAAGAATGGAGCTAACATACGAGAGAGAGAGAGAGAGAGAGAGAGAGAGAGAGAGAGACAGATGGAGATGGAGAGAGAGAGAGAGAAAACGAGAGAACGATACGACAATCTCTTCACTCGTATCGAACTCGTTCTACGCGTCGTTCGCGACTGTCACGATTTTCTTCCCGTGGGTTCCATTATGAAAGAAAAAAAAAAAAAAAGAGAAAACAGAAGTAGAAGACGAAAAAAACGAAGACAACGAAGAAAAAGAAAAAGAGAGAGAGAGAGAGAGAGGGAAAAAGAGAATGTAATAACAATGTTTAAAGCGCGTGCGTGTAAAATTTTGTTGAAATTATAAATAATCTGTTATTATTATATATATGTATTTGCTCTCTTTGTCCGCTTAGATATATATTATTATATAAAAAAAAGGTAAATATTAATGGGGATTGGAAAAAAAAAGTACGATAGTAAATTTTTCATTCGATTTGATTCGATTTGATTTGACTTGAATTGGTTTGATTCGACTTGATCTATATGTATCTCTATGTACGTATGCATGATGCATGATGCATGTCGTATGTACGTTTGTCGTTCGTTCGTCGTTCGTTCGTTTGCTCGGGCGTAAGTAAGTAGTACATTTGTTTTATTTTCCATCTCTCTTTCTTTCGTTTCTACGATTGACCATCTCTTGTATTTCTATGTTTATACCTGTATCCCTTTCTTTTCTTTCTTTCTCCTCTTTCTTTTCTTTCTTTCTATCTCCGTTACACCACTCTATATCTTTTTTGCACTCTTAGGTTATATCTTCTACCTTTCTCCAGTTCTACATACGTTATTTCTCTGTATTTCCTTCTTTTATCTCTTCTTTCTCTTGCTTGCTATGTCTCTCTCTCTTTTTCTCTCTGTCTCTCTCTCTCTCTCTCCTTCAAAGCAAAACCGTCGTAGAGTAAAGGCGATTAGACGCTCTCTCCTGACGTTGCATGCCGACGAGGTCGCGCGAATCGGTCGATCGATACTCTCTTCTTCTTGGCGCGGATCGCCAATTACTACCGGCTTCTCTTCTCTCTCTCTCTCTCTCTCTCTCTCTCTCTCTCTCTCTCTCTCTCTCTCTCTCTCTCTCTCTCTCTCTCTCTATATATATATATATATATATATATATATATATATATATATATATATATATTTCTCTCTCTTTTACTCTCTTTTTATCTAACCTATACTTCAATCTTATCCTTCTTACTCTTCAACAATTCCACCTTTTCTCTTATTAATAGTTTCGAGTAATATTAAAAGAGAAAAAAAAACAAAAAAAAAGAATGTTTTGTATGTATTAATATTGATAATTAATATTGATATTATTGTTGTTTTTTTGGATCTTCTTCTTCTTATTATTATTATTAATATTATTTCACTTCGTTGATGTATCCTATTTTAAACGTACGAGGAAAGAGATATAGAAACTCCCGTATTATTATTATTATTATTACTATTATTATTATTATTATTATTATTATTATTATTATTATTATTATTATTATTATAATCTCGTTTGATTACAAATAAACAAGTGGGGGAAAAAACACGAATAAAGCAACAACAATCACGATCCGAGTCGTTGCTCGTATGGCATAAGACTGGCCGTGCCAGAACACGCTTTGCTCGACTTATACAAGTTCATCTGTCCTCCTCCTACTCCTACCCCCTACTGTTCTTCTGTTTCTGTTTTCTTCTTTTCCCTTCTTTACTTTTCTTCTCGTTTTCCCTTTCTATTTTTCTTTCTTTTTTTTTCCTTCCTTTTTTTTCCAGTGTCTTCGAACACCCTAACGACCTCTGGCGGTGCAATGAACGCAAGTGGATAACGGTAGGTGACGACTATTGCCGCTCCCTCATTCGTTCGTTGACCCTATACGATGGGCTATCGAAACGCCACTTGGCGGTAATTAATGGTAATAAGAATCTAAATTGTTTCTTGAGAATAATTACGTGCGATATTGAAGATAGCATTTAGATTCGAATTATTTTACATGTCAAGAGAGAAAATGGGGATAAGAATCTTTTTTTTTTTTTTGTAATATATACGGATACATGTATATATTAGAAAAAGATATATATTGTATATATTGGATACGTAATCGTATTAATGTAACTTCAAGGGGAATTTTCGTTCAATTGATGATAGTTCGAAAAATTGCAAAAAGAGATACGATTAAATGTTATCTTAATAATTAAATAACGAGACAGGATTATACGAGATTAGGTTCAATTGAATTTGATACAATTACGAGCGTTAACGTTAATTCGTGTTATTTCATTTATCGATCGAGTCATGCATTTATTTATGTTCATTCTTATACCGGACAAGGTGGCGTCTGGGTACAAGCTAAAATATCCTCCGGTTAACGCGTTACTTTTCATTCAGAACAGTGTTGAGTATTTTAATAATTACAAAAGCATATATTATAGGAATAAGTAAATATTTTATCGACAGCTGTTTCTTTCAAATTTAATATAGTCTGTATACTTGAGTTTCTAATAATTACAGTCATTGAAATTATATTATTATCGACTGAGTTTTACGATAAAACAGAACAACTCGTGGACGTCGGTAAAATCGACGGAATAAAAAAAAATGTTTTACTTACACGCACATGATGAATCCCAAAGAAATTTTTTTAGTCAACATTTATAGAAGCTCGTGTTCGTATCGTTGTCGTTAACGTGTTTTGTTTTTTATTCTTTTTTTTTTCTCTTTATCAAAGTCAACAACATTTCAAACGTTGTAAGTATAATTAAATGTATCCATTTTTTATTCTATTTGATTTGCCTTCAATCGCATAATATTACATTGTTAATTATGTCAACATTGATTGTACATCGGAATATGATCTTTGTTTACATCACGGCCATTACTTGTCAAAGAGCTCGAAATAGTATACTAATTAACGTTGTGTGAGAGAGAGAGAGAGAGGGAGGGAGAGAAAGAGAGAGAATAATGATCTGTCTGTGAGACGGAGAGAGGTTTAACTAGAGCCCCTGTAATTAATAGGATCAATTGTAATTTCGATCTCGTTTGTCGACTAAATGTATCTGACAGATTGATCGACACTGTGTAACTGGCATATGTTTCATATACATATTCGCTTTTGGATATGTACACACACGGCTATATCGAAACAATTTAGATCAAACTTAACCTGTATAATCGAAGGTATATTTCTAATTGAAATTTTCACACTTGTAGGAAAGAATTTTCGGTACCTAATGTAGAATTCATTTTATATTTCTTTTTGCAGTTCTTCTTTTTTTTCCACAACTTTTAAAAATGTTACGAACTATTTTTAGTTCCGTACAATTTGAAAATCGTTCGACGTTGTATCGGACAAAATTTTCTGTGCCGATAATATTCATTGATCAGATCCGCGTTACATAATGTGTCATTATTAGTCAATAATGCGATAAACGAATATAAAATGGGGAATTGTTTAGAAACATTCGTTGAATGTATCGTTTAAATCGAGTTCGATTAAATCGATGAATAAATCAATAGATTTTGTTTAGAAAAATTCTCAACACAAGTTTAACCCGATATCTGTAGTTCGTATGAATTATTTAAATCCGGATAAAGTTTCTTAGTTTATCTATTCTTTTTTCCCCTCGATACTCCTACGTTACTCGTACCCGATCGAATTTCACTTTAGCAAAATGATTTTCGAAAGGTAAAATAAAAATTAAGTGAAACAATCGAATCGAATAGTATCGTTATCGTGAGTTAGAAAAAAGAAACGGTTTTCATGAAAATTATTTCGTAATAATTATTTATGAAAAGAAAAAACAAAGAAGAAAAGAAAAGAAAAGTAAAGAAAATCAATCAGAAACGTTAGAAGGAGAAGGAACGATGATGAATCGCAGAAAATTTCGATCATATCGTTATAATAAAAAGTTCGATCAACGACTTTAACGTATCGTCTCCTTTAACACTTAACCTCTATTTGGTTTACTCTGATTTACATAAATCTTAAATTTTTCTCCGAGCGACCTCTAATTTCTTTTCCCTTTTTATTAAAACATCGAAGAGGAAGAAGGAGGATGAAGATGAGGATAAGGAGAAGGAGGAGGAAGAGGAGGAGAAGACGTAGCATCTTCTTTTGTTAACGAAAATTGGAATTGCAACGAAAACGAACAAAAAAAGTAGAATGAAACAAAAAAAAAAATAACCAAAGAAAAAACAGAAGAACAAAAAATGCACGAGTGAAACCCTTTATTAATGAAAATTAACGAAAAAAGGACAGAGCAGATGGACGAGAATAAATAATTGAACAAAAAAAAAAAAAAGAAAAGGAAAGAAGAAAATGGTGCTCTTAAGTGAAATTCGAAAGGAGGATGGTAAGAGAATAGGAAAAAGAAACAGAAAAAGGAAGAAAAAAACGTAAAAGAAAAAAAGGAAAATGCTGAGAAAAGTAAAGTAAAGTAGATGGGAAAACTCTTTCGAGGGTGGGGTAGGTAGGGTGCTTCCGATTTGGAACAGGGTATTCGGCGATAGTCGTGTTATCTCGGTACTTCGTCGCGTTTCTCCGTACAAAGTTGTCAAGGTCGAGCGTGCGGAGGTCGCATTGCACGGTATTAGTGGTGGGGGAAGGCGTTGCATGTCGCGGCATCGATTATACACGCGTGACCCTCATTTCGTCGTTGTAAGCCGTCTTGCTGACTTTGCCAATGGCGAGGCTAATCGGCTAAGGGTGGGAAAGAGAGAAAAATAAGATAGATAAAGATAAGATAAATAAAAAACAAAAGAAGAAACAATAAAATAAAAACAAAATGAAAAATGAAAAATGAAAACAAGCCGTTATTGCTGATCTCTCGCACTATTCACTTCTTTTCATGTCGTTTACGTCATTATCGTCGTCGTCGTCATCGATAGAAAATCACGGATAAATATTCGTGATAAAAAAAAAAGAAAAGTACATATATATATATATATGTAGATTTTTAATTTTTAGTAATTTTATTATTACCTTTTTATATTATTTCTAATAAAGACAGGATTCCTTTTTGTTTTATTTTTTATTTCTATATCCAGAGATTCGTATAACAAATAAATATGTTTGTAAAAATATAATAAAATATATATATATATATATATATATATATATTGTATAATAATTTATTTATTATTTTTAAATAAATAAATGAATATATATATATAGTACTAGTACTATACTATATATATACTATATATATATAGTATATAGTACTTTTCATTTATATAAAAATATAATAAAATATATAATTTTATATATCGTTTTTAATTGTATATGATATTTTGTCAGAGATTGATCTGGTTAACTATATTTTAGATTTATAATATCTTTATTATTTTATGACCTATTGAGATCTACAAGATTTTTACGATTAACATTTGCATTTCTTGTATTATTCTGTAAATATCAGGATCTAAAAACTTGTCTTTATATAAAGAAAATAATCTTTTAAATGACATTCGTATCTTTCTCTTTTCATGTCTATAACATTTTGATTATTTATAAGGCATTAAGGTTTACGTGGGTTTTTTTTTCTTCTCTTTTCTCGTTTTATATTTCTTCGAGGTAAAGTTCACATTTCTCCTTGTGCTTTTAAAAAAATACAGTCGTTGTAAAATTCTTTTTTATATGAGAATAATATTTAAAATTTTTATTGATATACCTACCTTTTAAGAGTCTTCTGTGTTAGTTTTCAAAAAAGATCCCGAAACTTATAAATTCTCAAATAATAATAAAAAAATTTTTCTAACGATGATGCACATAGTTATATCTTTCTGTTTCAATATCGTAATATTTGCATTCATTTTTAATATATTGTGATTTATGTAAAGTTACGCAAAAATAAAAAACAGAAGGAAAAAGAAAAATGTCGAGTTTCACGTTAATGATATTTATATTTATAGTGTCATTCTCAAGAATCTTATGATTTATAAATTTCTTTTTTCTTTTTATTTTTAAATATAAAAAATATTGTCCAATAACATGATTCACTCTTTCGATGATTTAATCTCTCGATAAAACATTCACGTATTGGGTATTTATTTTCTTTTATATTTTTTATTTATAAAATAGTGAAATTTCTATAAAATTGTTTACATAGATATCGGTATGTTTGGAAGAAAAAGAATTTTTGAAAAAGATAAAAACGAAAAAAAGAAATACTTGCACATCTTTTCTTACTCGTTTAGATTTATATTTAAATTATTATACAAACAACTAGATATATTTCTGACATTTTTAATCAATAAAATATAAACTTCCTTCGAATGATAATACGATTTTTATTCATGATTGATCTCTCTTTCTCTTTTTAAATTTTATAATATCTAAATTATTTATAAAATTTCTTCTCTATAAAATATGTTTTACAATATTTAATATACATATAAATTGTTACGTTAAAGATAACATTTTTATTTGTCAATAAAACGTTTACCTAAAGAAAATATAAACGAAAAGTTTCTGTAAAATTTCAGTATCTATATTACGATTTCGATTTCATGGTCTTGTATATAGGGGGTAGTCGAGAAATAAGTAAAAGAAAAAAAGGGGTGGGAGGTGGTGATATGAAAATCGAGGAACTCGTAACGTTGCCAACTATCGTTTCTCTCTGGAATCCCATTTAACGATCAACTAAAAACTAGAGCTACATTGAACTTATCTTTCACTTGCGGAAGAACGAGTATACTTTCGGGTTCCATGTACTTCCGGTTTGTGAGCAAAAGCCAAGGCCTTGAGAAAAGAGCAAGGACAGGGATTCTGGCTCGATCGAGACCACTCGACACACTGATCGTGACACTGACTTTTTAAGCTTTTTTCATTGTACTCGTTCTTTTCCTTTCTCTCTTATTTTTTTTCCTTTTTTCTTTCTTTCTTTTCTTTATTCCTCCCTCTTTTTTGTTTTTTTTTTTGTTTTTGATTTTCATCCCATCAGCGCTAGCCACTCACTTTGTTCGGTAACTTTTTACTTTTAACGACGGTATAGATATTTTTTTTTATGTTTTTTTCGTCTTTTTATCTTTTCCTATTTTTTTTCTTTTTATTTTCGTAGATTCTTTTCACACTTCGAAATTATTATTTTTAATGCAAACTAATTCATTATTTTTTTGGTATGATCTATTAAATAGTATAGTAATAAATAATAGATTATGTTACAATTATAATTAGTGTAATATAATAATACAAAATATATAAGTATTGATATTATATTTTTTTTATAATAGATATTTAAGAAAGAATTAGTTAACGGTAAAAACATATTGTATTAATATTTTGTATAAAATAATAGAAAGAGAGAGAGAGAGAGAGAGAGAGGGGGGGGGGTAGTATATTAATTATATATAAAATAAAAATATCGCTACTGTCTTCTTAATTATATTAATTATAAAAAGTAATAATATTATATTAATACCATGTAATATAAAATACATGTATAATAATAAGTAAAATGACGTAATGCTAATGATAAAAATAATGTTAACGGTCTATAGAATTTAATCGAGTTAATAATTTTTATTCAATAATTATTGAAAAAAAAATATATCGAACGTGTATCACATTAATGTTACAATAGATGAAATTATGTAAAAAATAATATTTAGGTATAGAAGAGATAAGACGATCGAACTAAGTTGTTGGAGCTTACGGTTTCGTAATGCTCTCACCGAATATCCATAATCTCTTAGCTCGTAACATGGAGGTTGTTCGAAAGGGCTTAATCGAAAGGTGGTTCCAGCATGGTACCATCTATAGTGAAGTTTGCGTAACTCTCGTTATAGACCATCTAAGCAATTAATAATGAAAAACCCTTTGAGTATTAATTGAATATATTTAATAAGAATATAAAATAAATATATACGACGTTTAACGATTATTTAATGTCTCGTATCGAATATATTATATCGAATAATGAAAATTTATTTTCTATTTTTGTTTTTATTCCTTTTTCTTTAGTTTTGTTTTAGGTAGACGGGTAATAGTTATGTAAGGGTCAACTTATTTTTTTCAAAAGTAGAATCATATGTTTTTTAATGAATTTGTCGATGCAGCTTGGCATTCTCTCTATAAAAAAAAAAGTATTAATCTACGTATGTCTAAGAATTATTATTTTAGGAGATATTTGAATTTAAAGCAAAATTAAAAATTAGATTTTATCATCGATCAAATATGATGTTTTATAATTATATTTGAAAAGGCGTTGAAGAAGAATATTATTAAATTATTTTCAATGCGTAGATATGACTCGATAAAATAAAAAAAATCTATTATTTTAACGAATCTTACTGTCGATAAAATTTAATATTTTATAGATCTAAAAAGAAACATAGAACGTAAAAACTATTAATTAATTTTCAATATAAATCTAACTTGTCAAATAAATACAGTTGATTTTTATCGACAATTTCATCATCGATGATATATTATGTTATATATTTATATTTTTAAAAGCATTGAAAAAGCGTATAGATGATTAGTCAAATAAATAAAATCTATCGTTTTAGAAAATCTTGTCGTTGATGAAATACAATTCTTTATATATAAATAAAATATATATATATATATATACAATAAAACATAGAACGTAAAAATTAATAATTAATTTTCAATATAAATCTAACTTATCGGAAAAATAAAATTGATTTTTATTGATAATTTTATCATCAACGAAATACATTTATTTACATATATATTTCAAAATGCATTGAAAAAGAACAAGAATAAAGACGAAGGAAAGAGGAAAAGAAGAAAGAAAAGGATAAAGAAAAAGAAAAAAGGAAACAACTGACGATAACAAAATAATTTTCAATGTAGACTTGGGACTCACTATAAGTGACATCCAATATATAATACGAAATTGCAGTTGGTATTACGAACAAGTGATATAGAATGGCATTAGAAAAACCAGTCATGCGATCGACTCGAATATCGTTAACTTGTCTCTATCGATAAGCTATGAACATAGTTCGTAGCTGTTTATTAGGTTCAATATCGTTTGATAAGATAGAAAAAGTAATCCGATCAGCGTACTCCTACTTTCGATCGTACTTTTGGAAAAGGGTGCCAATAAATCGCCATATCGTAATTTTTGATTTTTCCTTTTTCTTTTTTCTTCTTAATCCCTTCTCGATCCCTTTTTCTTCTTCTTCTTCTTCTTTTTTTCTTTTTCTTTTTCTTTCGAGAAGAGAAAGTCGACTTTTGCGACTAGAGATTCACATTTATCGAGTCTCTCGATAAGATTCTATTCATTCGACGAACCATCAATATCTTATAATATAAGATATATATATATTATATCGTAGCTTTTTGTAAATGAATCGTACGTTTATTTTTCTTCCCTTTTTTTCTGGTTTTATCATCGGTCATCATCTTTTGAAATTGAATTTTTAATCGTCCGAAGGATGAATTTCTATTTTCGATATTATTACGTAGTAAGATGAGAATAGTCAAATTTTTTTTCTCTGATATTACGTATTTCTTCTCAGAAATAAGTCCTCCTAAGGGGTCTTTACGTTTTAGGAAGGTTGAGTACACAAAAAAAAAGAAAATTATTTCTGTTAAGCGTTTGGGTGCTCATTTTGAGATTAAGCGTTAGGAAATGATTCCTCCGATGAGTCATCATTTTCTGATTAGGTATAGGAAATCATTACCTCTAATGAGTTGTCATTTTGAGGTTAATCGTTGGAAATCGTTCCAATAACGAAACGAGAATTGTCTGTCATTTTGAGGTTTGTTAGAGGAAATCGTTTCAATAACGATTCGTACGTTATTTTGAAGTTTGGGGTATAACGGTTGTCATTATGGGATTTGATATAAGAAATTATTTCTTTACTTCTTTTTCTTCTTCTATTTATTATTATTATTATTATTATTATTATTATTATTATTATTATCATCTTCATCATCATCATCATCATCATCATCATCATCATCATCATCATCATCATCATCATCATTATCATCATCATCATCATTATAATCGTGTTTTATAACGACCTCGATATTTGATATCATTGATGCCATTTTTACGATTGGTCGTGCGTTATTATAATTTCAGATATGATATAAATCATTTCTATAATAAGTTGTCATTTTGATGTTAGGTATAAGAAATTATTTCCTTGTATTATTATTATTTTATCGTTTTTAATATTGATCTCGATCGTTGAGATCATTCATAACAATCTTATAATTAATTGTGCTTTATTACAATTAATTTGAGGTTAAGTATGAGAAATGATTTTTTATATATAATAACTCATCATTTTGAGTTTAGTTATACTCGTCTGTTCTCTCGTTGTTTTTATTGTTTGGAGCTATTCTTGAAAAGACGTATAAATGTTATTGGATGTTATTAAATTCTTGTAATTTGTTAGTATATTAATTTTTTAGATTGTAATATTATAAGATGAACGCTTTGTTCAAAAAAGAAAGAAAGAAAATAAAAATAAAAAACGAATGCATAATAATAAATAAATGTTTAATAATTCTAAAGTAACTTTGAACGTACATGGTCATTTCGTTCTCTCGTTCAAACACACATTTATAGCGATCTTTTTTCTCGTTCAATGGTCGGTCATTTACCGTAAGAGGATTCGAACAGTGCCATAGTAGATGGTCGACGACTACGATTTCCCCTGAGAGCGATATTACGGATTTTTCCTTTTTCCTTTTCATCTTCTTCTACTTCTACTTCTACTTCTTCATCTTATTTTTATTCTTATTCTTTCAAGGATTTGTGCATCTATGTGAAGAAGACATAATCTTTCAGTAGAAAATACGAAGATTTTATTTTCGGCAAACAATTGAGGAGTTGAATGAAAAAAAAAGGAGAAAGAATTATTTTCTTATTATTAGTCGTAAAAGTGAATTATTTACTGTCGTAAAAGTACTTTTTTTTTATATAAGCTAGTACAAAAAATAAAGTCGATAGATGTTGAATTTTTGAAAAAAAAGGAACACGACAGTTTCGAATTAAAATTTTTATTGACTATTGTAAGAAAATATTAAATCAGAAGGAATGAAATAAATTCGAAGATTTAAAGGAAATATTTGGAATGTTGAGAAATTTGTTTGGTAGAAAAATAATTTTGTTTCAAAGTGAAAGAAATCCAAACTTTGGAACCTATTATGAAGACAAATGAAGAAAGTGATAGTGATAGCGACCAAGATTCAGAATATTAAGTATTTTGTTCTTTGTATTTTTTATTTCGTTTTCGAACTACTAATCTAGAAGTTTGCCAATGTTCTACAAATTCTTTTGTTACTTTTTTATAATAACGTCCAAATATTTTCTAAGCAGTTGTTTGTGCTTGATTAACAAAAAAAAAAGAAACAAGTCAATGAAGATTGTAACGTAAATTTCTTTATTTTTTAATTCGTAGAAAAACAATTATTTTTTATTCGTAGTTGTATCATAGGACACTGCTCTGATCTCTCAAAAATTAAATAACTGTAATGATACAGATACCTGTAATTTATAGTATTCTTTATGGGAAAAGTAAAATTATTGAGATTTATAACAATGAAAATATTGAAACATTTAAATCACAAAAATGGCATTTTCATAGAAGTGACCTTTTTATCCACACTCAAGCTCCTCAATTGTTCAGCGTCAGAAATGTCACTATATGGGGAATTCTATTCTTTGAAAAATAAAAACAAAAGAAAACGGAAATTTATACAAAATCTTTCCTACATCCGTCATATTAATCGATTAATGGGATGCCACGTTCTTTTTACAAATCTTATTGTAAGGGAAATCGTGTTTTAAACAAAACAAAAAAAAAGAAATCTTTGAGAAATGTCCGCCATTGTGATCCTTTAATCCGCAATGTTTTTTTTTTCATTTCCATTTTTCTTTTTTGACATTTTTCAAGGAACAGTAATTGACATAAGTGACAAACGAACGACGTTATTATAATTCGTAGATATAATAATTGCTGTACATACGACATTTACGATGCACATTAGATGACATTAAAAAACAATTTTATTGAAACAATAATTCTTCGATCGTATGGATTTATGGACAGATCTCTTTTTTTTTTTATTTTTCTTGAGTTTTAAATATTCTTACTTTTCTTCCGATACTCACGCCCTTAAATTCAATTCGAACATCAGTCAAGCGATCTGACAAAGACAAAGGCTTAACAATATATTCCCAAACGAAGGGTTAACGTAACGTCGGTAACGAAATATCGTCTAACTTAACTACTTACTATCTTCGTTTTTACATTTACACGATAAATAAATCCATTCCGTTTGATTATTATTCTTATGTCTCTTTGATAATTCCCGTTATCCTTGAAACTTTATTTTCACACCCGGTCTTAATCCCGAAGAGTGGAAATTCAATGAAATCAGGAAGAAAATCTTAACGCCGTGAAATGGGGCCGAGCCATTAACAGGCTCAAAGATGCAATATACACACACACACACACACATGTCGATCGTGTTTTACGTGAAAAAAGAAAACCAAAAAAGGAAAATAAAAAACAAACAAAAAATAGAGAAATTAATCATTCCAACAACAAGAGAGAGAGAGAGAGAGAGAGAGAGAGAGAGAAGAAATCAGTGATACGTATGATAAAAGAGGAGGAGAGTGACGGTGAAGCGATGATAGTGTGGTGGGTCGGGAGATGGTAAGTGGGAGATGGGAGATGGGAGATGGGAGATGGTAGGTGGGAGTTGGTGTAGGGTAGGGGAGGGGTGGTGGTGGTGTAGGAATCGTTCGAAGGGGTCGTTTCGGCTGCGCCGCCGCTTCGACGGTGGCGCCGCCAAGCGTAAATTTCTCGAAATCCCATGATCGTTCGTTGGAAGCAGGGACAGTGCGCCCTGACCCGCGGCACGGGCTGAACTTTAGATCACGGTTGGCCTTTGCAACCCTCGGTTATATACTTATTCGTCGCATGGATGGTCTGTCGTTACAAAACGATGAATGAAAGTTTACGTCTACGCGCGCGAAAATTAATTAAAACGATTCGTAAGAACGATTGGACGTAACCGTAACGAATTATTTACGAGCCATTGTCCCAAACGGGATACATATAATCGAAGTAATTCGTGAAGTATTCTATATCAGACATACAGATCTCGAGAGCTTAATCCTACTGGGTTTTATTTTTTTCCACTTTAAAAAAATTTTTTTTCTCCCTTTCCTTCTTTTCTTCTTTCTCTCCTTCTCTTCTTCCTTTTCTTTCTATTTATGTCGCGTGGGTGCGTGCGTGCGTGTGTGAGTGTGAGTACGTGCGTGCGTGTGTCCTCCGTGCTATTCTCTAACGTGTGCGCGTGTCATCTTTTCGATGCACAATCGAGTGTAATAGGGTGAAATAAGTGTTCTCTTTTTTTTATCGCATTTTTTGTCTTGTTTCCCTTATTTGATAGGTCTTTCGTCCCTTTTTTCAGTTCTTATCTTCAAAACGTACTTCCTCGTTACGTTCTCAGTGATAATTATTACGGATGAATTTTTTTTAATGGTCTTTTTTTTCTTTCTTCTTTAAATTTATTCCTTCCAATTAAAATTAACGCTTCGCGTTGAACTTGGCGTATTACAAACGATTATCATCCATTTATCCCTTTCGAAGACTTGATGCTTCTTTATTTTCGGAGGATCGTGGTGTGTCGGGGTGGGTGTGGGGTGGAAGGTGTGGATTGTGGAGTTGGTTGGAAAATTAAAGACATCAGATTTTTCAATTTTCATTGGGGATTTTCTTAGGTTGTTTACGGGACCGCATGTGTTTCTAAATATATATACATACATACATATATATATATATATATATATGTATGTATGTTAGTGCTACACGATTCGTCGTAGGCTGCACTTCCCGCGGAACTTTAATCGATACTTGACGTTGGATTCATCGAACGGCGTAGACCCTGGACGATGCAGGTTTTAGGGTCAAGAGTCGTGTCAGTCGAGTGTTCTCGATCCGTGTCGATCTCCTTTTTCATTCCCCCCCCCCTTTTCTTTTCTTTCTCTCTCTCTCTTTTTTCTTTGAATTTGTATTTCTAAAGACTTCTCTTTCTTTCTCTCTCTCTCTTTCTCTCTCTCTCTCTGTATATATATATATATATTTCTCATTCTCTCTGTCTTTCTCTCTTTCTATCCGTTTATATCATTATCACGGAAGGGAAAGCTTAAAAGTTTTTGATGCATCTAAGAGAAAGTTCGTCTACAATATAAGATTATTTATCGATAGGTACAATATTTCGAAAATTAATCGAATGAGAATTGATATTTTTTAATCGTTCGATCGATTGTAAAAATAAAGTTAGAAACATTTTTTCTATATTTCGTTTCATCGATGAAAACTGTTTTAACGATAAAAATGGACACGAGTTATATATATATATATATATATATATATATATATGTGTGTATGTATGTATTATTACTCAAATGTACGTTATCGATGATCGACAAATGAGTTTAGTATGGCAGGTAAACAAAGCGATAGAGATCTTAATGAGACTAATAAAGAAAAGAGAGACGGGATGGTGCCGTTTGTGAATTCGAAGATACAAAAAAAAGGTTCTTCTCTTTTTTTTTTTCTTCTTTCTTTGAGATTAATTAAGGGTCGGATAGATAGGATGAAAAATGATGAAAGGTTACTGTGATGTCCATTAATTAGTATGTCCTATGTCGACGTCGACTTTTTTGTCCTTGAAAATCATCATTCCTCTCTCTCGTCTTTTTTTCCTTAGGTCGAAGGGACCACTCGAATCAGAATTTATACAAAGTTATATTCGTAATGATGTCAAGAAAGAAAAGAGAGAAATATATATATATATATATATATATATAGAGAGAGAGAGAGAGAGAGAGAGAGAGAGATGTGGAAGAAAACTAATATAATGAAAATGAATTTATCAGGAACGGCATGTGAGAAAGATTACATGAATATGCATGTCCAAGTGCAGGTAATTAAAATTTCAAGATATACACTACCAAGCAAAATGATGCAAAATAATTTTTAGACCTACCAGCGAGTTAGTATTGCGTTAGTGTTTTTTAAAACTCCATCCATTTAATTCGTGAAACGTGTAAGTATTTTTTCGACGGACGGGCTTGGTCGCGATTATAAGCTTCCTGTAAGATTATTCTTCGAAAATTCTTTTTTTTCTTTTTTTCGTTTCCATCTTTTATTTATTTTCTCATCGTAATACGTTTTTTGAGGAATATAATGCTCGTTCGTTGTCTTTTTCTTTGTTTCCTTTCTCTTTTTTTTTTTTTTTTAAGGGGGATTTTACAAAAGTTTCTCCGATAATACGTTTTTTATGTCGATGCATTTCATTTCATTTTATTGCAATGTGACAATGGTACGGATGACACTGAATGATTCGAACACTTTTTTTTTCATTAGTTCGTACGTTCGTCCATTTTTTCTATCTTTTTTTTATTTTTTCGTTTTTCGACGAATTACATCTTTTTTGTATCTTCTTCCTTTCTCATCGTTTTAATTTCGAATCTTTCTGTGAGATTATTATTCGAAATTTGTTCGTTCTTCGTGGTTACACATTTCTCTCTCTCTCTCTCTCTCTCTCTCTCTTCTTTTTTTCTTCTTTTCATTTTTTCTTTTGTGTGGAATTTAATTTCTTTAGGAAGGAACACTCATAAAACGTTGTGCTTTGTTTCATTGTCGATTGCAATGCAATGTTTGCTTTATTTATTCTATTATTTTATTATTTTGTACATTAATTAATTTTTAATACGGAACAGAAATGAACATAAATATCAAACATCTATCGTTTTCGAAGAAGGTGAATCATTTTTTTCTACGTTAACTTCGAATTCTCTTCTCGTCGTACGATACTCCTCGGAAATTATTTATTTCTGATTTTTACACCCTTTCTTTTTAAGGGAATTTATTGTTTCCGAAGGAAACTAAAAAATTTAATCAACTTCCTCACCGATATATTTCGTTTATCCATTAATTTGCATTGCGTACGATGATTCTCGTAATCGAATTTTCGAGTTCGTTTGATCGTTTATTTCTTCTCACAGTCTCAAATTTTCTCGCTAGTTAATCTCGAATCGACCACGTTCGAGTCGATTCGTTAAAAGTTAGCATCTTTTCGATTTCGCGTTAATCGAAGCGACCGAATTTTTTTCTTTTTCTTTTTTTTTCTTTTGAATATTCTAAAATATATTCCAAGGTCAGTTTCATGGTCAATGTGTCACATTTTTTTCCATTCACTTGCAATTTTGTTTAACAAGCGATCGTTACGACCAAATATGAAAATGGAACGTTTGTTCTAGTTCTATTCTAATCTATCGTTTTCGAAGAAGGTGAATCATTTTTTTCTACGTTAACTTCGAACTCTCTTCTCGTCGGATGATACTCTTGCAAATTATTTCTTTCTGATTTCTACACCTTTTTTTTTTTTTTTTTTAAGGGAATTTATTGTTTCCGATGGAAACTATAAAAATCTAATCAACTTCTTCACCGATATATTCCGTTTATCTATTTATTTATAGAGTTCGTTCGATCGTTTATTTGTTCTAAAAGTCTCAAATTTTCTCACTAGTTAATCTCGAATCCACGTTCGAGTCGATTCGTTAAAAGTTAGTTTCTCTTCGATTTCGCCTTATTTGACTCGACTGAATCTTTTTCCTTTTCCTTTTTTGTCGACTATTCCAAAATATATTTCGAGGTCAATTTGCTGGTTCCTATTCGTTTGCAATAATTTTAACAAGGGGTCGTTAGGATCGAATATAAAAACGGAACACTTTTCCTAGTTTCATTTGAGCGTACGTCCATTATTTCCGTAGATAAAGTTCCCACGGAGGAGTGGTGTGTCGTGTGGCTCGTTAGATCGATTCGCATCGTTGTGCGGATTTTTTTTGCTATCCTTCTTTTTTTTTTTTAAATTATCATTCATCGAAACCACGTAACTGCTATCCGTCGATGTTATCTAACCCCATCCCTTATCGCATATCGTATATCGTTCTATTCGTACGATCGTTTATTTCAGTCACGATCGAACTGTGAAATCGTTAAATTTCACAAAGGTAATAAAATTTTATAACTTCTCGCATTGGCGTTTGCTCGTCTATTATTATTGATATTATTATTATTATTATTATTATTATTATTATTATTATTATTATTATTTCTTTCTGTTTTTTTCTAATTTCATTTTTCTTCTTTATGTTTTCTCTTTCTTTTTCTTTTCCTTTGATAAGAAAATTGTCGTTAGAAGAAAAAATTTGTTTCTTTCTTTCTCTTTTTTATTTTTTTTTCCAACGAGGCTCAATTTAATCGTCGATTGTTTTACAGTTGTTATCATTAAATAACACGAGTTTTGATAAGTTATTATTTTAATTTTTTGTTATATTATTTCGTCGTGTTCGAAAATATTCTAATTCATATAAATGATCATTGGGGAATCAAAAATTTTTATATTCTTTTTTCTCTTTTCTTTCATTTATTTATTTATTTTTTCAACAGATTCGTCTAATAAATATCATTGAACAACAGGAACAATATATTCCAAGTAGAAGCTAATCGTTAAAAGAATTGTATTTGTTTTTTGTTTTTCAATGTTTATCCAATCGCTATTTAATATCCGTGATTGTTAAAAAATAAAAAGAATTTATATTAATATGAAGAGATCGAAAGGGTATAGTTAGATAATTTATTTCTATTTTTAATGTGTTAAAGTAGTAACGATCCGGTTTAAAATTAGATGAATATTGCGTGAAACGGAACTATAAGTAACTCTTTCGGCGGGCATTTCAATCAATATTAGGCCTGTCTGGGAGTAAAACTTTCGCGAATCTCACACCGTCGAATTTGGCGTCGTCGTCGGATATTTGTCAGCAGAACACACCAATAGCCTCGTTAATTGTTCCCAATTGGATTTTGTGCTTCGACATCGACGAGTTCATTTGCCAACGTTTTCGTCTCGGACATATATATATATATATATATATATATATATATATATATATATATATATAGAATATATTGAAACGATGCATAGCGAATAATTACGTATTTGCATCGCCTTTAGATGGACACGAAGAACTGGCGACATTTTTGATATTATCAATCAAACGTCCGGCCATGTTTGAATTAAAATCACACAAAACATGCGTATCCTTTACTGTTTATTTTATATTATTTTATTTTATTTTATTATTGTACTATTAATTAATTTAATTATAGACATTATGTAAATATTAATATTTGTAATATATAATGGAGATCAATTAATTTTTTTATTTCTCTTTCTTCCCTTTGTTGGTTTATTTTGTTTCGTTTCCTTTTTTATTATAGAATGATATATAATGGGATTGTATAGATCTCAACTTATATTTGTTCAAAAGATTATTATCACATCGTAGATGTTATTTTAGAAGCATGTTGTATTTTCTTTCTGCGTAATTTATCTTTTTTTGTTTTATTATTTAAATTTATAAATTGAATTTAATGATTATATATAATTTATATAAATGTTAATTGATGATCAATTAGAACTATATATATATATATATATATTCTATATTTATTAATTTATAGAACGATAACAATTTTCTATTATTTATCGTATATTAATTGTATAGTTTCTCGAAGAAAAAAAAAAAATGGAAAAGAAATACTCGTCCTCGTGATATTGATCGTAATCCAAAGCCAATCATACAGATCTTTTCATTTTTATCGATAAAACGATAAATCGATTCTACGTAGGAAGCATAGAATCGAACGTTCTCATTTTATATCAAACTTACGTTTATATGTTTGTCTATGAAGTATTGCTTATACCGATTTCCTCTTCTTCCTTTTTCTCTTCTTTTTTTTTTCTTTTTTCCTCCTTTCATATTTTATTTTCGAACATTTCGAATTTTCCCGGTTGACATAACTCAACGTACACGTTCATAGAATTCCGACAGATTCTATAATTGGATCTTCGTCAAAGCTGTACCATTACAGTCATGTCGATTGATTCGAAGCTCATCGTTTTGTCCTGCAAAATTTCTATCATTGTCCGGTTGTGTTCCTCACGTCGAAATCAATTTGAAAATTCGTCGATAAAGTGAAAGAGAATCAAAAAATAAAAGAAAAAAATATATATATATATATACATATACATATAAAATATAAAAGGAATTATCACACGTATGCAAAATATTCTTCCTTCATTTAGAAATTCATTTCGTACGCTTGTGTTATTTTAAATATGATCGATTCGTTTCTCTTTCGAGTTCTCTTTTTTCAATCTAGATAAAAGAGGGATATACATTGGATTTACTTTTTTTGCTCTTTGTTTTCTTTCCATTGAAACAAAATAATATACTTACGAATATACGATAGAAATGTATATAAATATATAAATATATATATATATATATATATATATATATATATATATATATTATAATAATTTTACGGGAAACTTTTTTTTTAATTTTTAAGTAAATATTATAATACTTTTACATAAAATAAAAATGAAAATTTCAATCAAATTGTGGGAATGGGAAACAGGGGGTGTTAAAAGACGGAGAAGATAAAAAGTTTACAATTTAAAAAAATGAATTATTTCAAAAAATTTGCTAAAAAGATCAATCGATTTTTAAGATTACTGCAAAAATTTTTAAACTGCCATATATTATGGTATACTGTTTCTCATTTGAATAGTATCGTTATTTTATTAGGACATAAAATACTGAAACTCCTGACATTGGTTTTTGATCTTAATAATTATTATAGGAGTAATACTATCGCGTATCATATTCATTTATATTTGTACTCTCATTATTATTATTATATTTGGACATAAAATACTTGAAAATTCTGATATTAATTATTGGTCATTCCAATTATTATACTATCGTGTATTATATTCATTTATATAGATATTATTATTGTTATTTGATTTGGATATAATAAGATATTGAACATTTTGATAATAGTTAGTGACCAACGAAATATTATACTCTGTTGTTATTTTTAGATTTATATCATAAAAATAATAATAATATTATTATTATTCTATTTGGATATAAAATATTGAGAATTTTGACAATTAATAAATTGGTTCAATCAAATGATACAAGTGTCAGTAATATTTTTTCGTGATACGTTTAGTAATTTCTATTTATCTTTTCCTTTTTTTCCTAACGAACGTGAAAGATATATATATATATATATATATATATATAACGATTTGCTTGAAGAAAAAGCATTTCTATCAGAACTCGTCGACTATCTCGAAGTTCGTCATATTCTTAATAATTTCTCAGAATACTCCATAAATATCGGATCAAGATGAAATCGTTAGAAGAAATTGAGGAAGAAGCGTGAATTTAGATGATCCTGTTGTGATTCATAATCGAAAAGAAAGAGTCAGGCAAATGCGGGATAAAATATCGTGGTGATAAAACGGGAAAAATTTTTTTACCAAGTAAAAAGAAAAAGATAAAAAAAGAGCAGCGAACTTTCACGGTAAACGCGTGTAGGTTGGTAATTTTGATATGTTTAATAAGCGTAATAATAAATAAAGTTTTTGACATATTGTATGTTTGAAAATTGTTAGACATTCTGTTCTGTTAACATTTTGGAGAATGATCGTTTTGTTACGAATTAGAAATATTTTTTTTTTTATAGATCTACCTACGTTGTTACGTCAATTAAATTGTTAGAGCAAAGTTTAAATTTAAAATAAAACAAAGATAAAAATCGAAATATTTACATTAAATGTATATATGCATATATATACATATATACATATGTATATGTATATATACATACATATATATATATATATATATATATATATATATATATATATATATATATATATATATATATATATATTTGATTATACGATTTGAAAAAAAATTGAAAAATTAGACTAAAAAGTCTCGGAAAAGTGTAATTGATTTTTTAAATAATTTAGAATCTTTCGGCCCACCTAGAAATTTTTTATCCATCCTCCCACGTATATAAGTAAATCGAAAAGTTGGAATAGGCAAAAGGAGAGGATATTGTCTTCCATTTTAGATTCACCTGACTGTTTTCTTATCGTCAACTCTTTATACTTTTGTATGTTATATATATATATGTATGTTATATATATTTATATATATATATATATATATATATATATATATATATATATAGTAGATACATAGAGATGTATGTATGTATATATGTATGTAACTTGGTCATAAGCGATCTAATATTTGACTTTTCATATGTTTGAGAAACAGAGAAAGAGAGAGAGAGAGAGAGAGAGAGAGAGAGAGAGAGAGAGAGAGAGAGAGAGAGAGAGAGAGAGAGAGAGAGAGGGAGAGAGAAATATAGAACTAGAGTTATGGAAACTCTAATAATATATACATACAATCAAAAGTACTTTCTAGTAATTAAGAGTACTCTTGTTTTAAGTCACTTACTCGAACAATTCAAAAAATAGTTTTCGAAAGGATCTACTTTTTTTATCCTTTCAGGGAATGATTTTTTTTCCAGAAAAAAAGAGGGGAAGAGTAGTAAAATTAAAATATTATTTCATTATAAACGATTGTACTTATACCCTTACATATCTATATCAATATATACATACATATATATATATATATATATATATATATATATATATATATATTATTTTTCGAGCTTTTATGAATTCGATAATAACTTAATAAATTATTTACGAATTCTATTCCATAAGTAAACAATATATCACGTTAAAATTCAACGAGAGGAGAAAATCTTTGTTCTTCAACGATCGAGAGATGTAACGGAACAGATAACACCGAGATAATTTCGTTTGTACATGGTTGGAGGCGTGGGTGGCGGGGGTGTGGGCGAAAAACCAGGGAGAGGGTTTAAAATGGCGAGACTTTCGAGGTCGGAGTCGTACTCGTGATATCCGCTTTTCGAACGGCACGTATCGCTTCCGGGAAGTTGTTAACCTCTTTCCTCTAAATACAAGTTCCGTCGTCTTCTTCTTCTTCTTCCACTTCTTCTTCGTCTTCTTCGTCCTCTTCGTCCTCTTCGTCATCGTTCTTGTTACGCGCGTGATTTAATTAAAGACCGGCAAGTACCGGCGAGCCTTTTTATAAACAAAATTTACTTTCACTTTCGTCGTCATAATGTTTTCTTATATCATTTCTTAGAAACGATGACATCAAGATTTGAAGCGTTGATCGCATCTTAAACGAGATTAATTCGATATTATAAACGATGTTATAAACGACATAATAAATCACCCTTTAAACTTTTAATGTAAGTGAAAGTGGGAGGTGTGGAGGGTGGTAGGGGTAGGGTTGGGGTGGAAAGAACGTTAAGGATAATTAGTAGAATAAAATTGTCTTTATAGAGATTTTTAATATTATTTCTAACGTTTTGTTATAATTTCGTCGAACTTCGTAGTTATTCGTTAGATTCTATTTATTTTTAAATAATTAATTAATTAATTAATTAATTTGTATCTAATGTAATTTATATAATTTCTCTTATTTCTGAAAATAATAAATTTGTATTATACGTTAATATAGTAATATAACAATATTATATTATATTAGTTATTATTATTAAATGAGCAAGGAGTAAAATTAGAAATAAATAAATTATATTTAATAATATAATTTGTTTATAAAATATATATTGCAAATATTATATTAAAAATAAAATAAAAAATTTATTTATTTTTAAATTAATTCATTTTCAGTTATTTCTCTCTCTCTCTCTCTTTCTTTCTCTCTAATTGAACTATCTAACTCATGTAATATCTCTATCAACAATTAATCGTTATAATTAGCGTAAAGTAATGAGCTTTTTTTTTTTTGATCATTTATTTTAACCGCAAAGAAAAAATAACTAAATAAAAATAGCTCTTTTCCTTCTGACTTTTTTCATTTCTTTTCTTTTTTTTTTTGATGCAAAGAAAATACAAAATAATTAACGAATACAAATTTCTATAGAGATTTTCTAATATTTTTCTAACGTTTCGTACAACTTGGTCAAACATCATTATTCTTTTGTTGAACTTCATTAACTTCGCACACGTTAACTAATCATTTTGTCGGTAATTTTTATTATTAATTAATTGTTACGTTTGTTATTGCATCGCACGTTTACTCGTTTAATTGTTGACTTTAATTCAAAAGAAAAAAAACAGAAAAGAAAAGAAATGAAAAGAACCAAATCGAAATGAAACGATTAATTAAGGACGATAACAATTTAAATTAACATTATTAAAGATATTAACTATTAACTATTAACCTTGATGATATAATTGTTTTGTCCTGAGTGTACGCTTAATGGATAGTCGATAATTAACGATGCTATAAATTTCTTTTTTCATACGTATAGATATAAACTTTTATTAATAATCAAATATCGTCATCCATCGAAAGCCAAGTGCAAAAGGACGGACGATTGTTTCTCGATAAATTAATCGAGTATGTATATTCGGTCGATTTTTTTTTCTCTATTACTTTCTCTCTCTCTCTCTCTCTCTCTCTCTCTCTCTCTCTCTTTCTCATCCAATTTTTCATATTAATTAAGTGAAATTGCTTTTGCTAGAGGTCATCTATATCGAATAAATCTCATAACGAATTTTAATTATTCGATGCTCACAATCTCGAAATAACTTATTGAGTAGGTATATAAATTTCATTTTTGTTTTCTTTGCTTCTCTCTCTCTTCTTTTTTATTGTTTGCAAATGCATTTCATTAAATTATCTTAGAGAAAAATATTTTGCGACAAGATTGATATTGTTGATTTTAAAAAATTGTGCAGAAAAAGAAAGAAAAAGAAAACAAAGAAAGAATTCAAATGGGGAAACAAATAATAACTATATGATAGTAATTAAAATGATTTAAGACCATTATAGGTATTAACTTATTCTATATATTAATTGAAGTATCGCGTATATATAATGGAGATGGTCGATAATTTACGTATCTATATACATTTTTTTTGCCGTATATATGGATATAAATATTCACTTTTATTTTGTTTCGATCAGAATTTTTATTAATTAATGATAAGACTTTTATTATTTAATGATAAGTATTATATATATATATATGAATATTTGGATTAGTATTTATAATAAAATCAACTGTTACAGTTGCGTCAGAGTTGTCTTTTCAATTAATTATTATATTTCGACAAGTAATAGTAATATTTACGAATAGTTTCATTAAAATATTAACAATTGGCTGTTCTTTAATCAAGGTACAATCGATATAATATTGATCACTCCTATTAGTTCACTGATATTTTATTATAAATACTGACACATTTATTCGACAAATATAATACATACATATAACTGATAGAATATAAAAATATTCGATGAAATACCCGGTCCGACAAATATCAGTCATCAAAAGTTTTATCAACAATATAGTTTCGTAGTCTGTTAAATCCATCCCACCTGTTCCCCCTCCTCTCATCTCTCACTCAGTCACCCATAACCACTCTCACCCGTCAATACAAAAATTTCTCTCTAGGTATATAATATTCACGACGAATAGAAATCCCTTACATTATGAAAGCTAATTCGTGACGAATGTATAATAGTGACGATCCGAATTCATAGTTCCGTCGTATTATCACGAGGGAGAATGAAAATGACATAGTCGAGGAGTTTAAAACTGTCTAACGGGAAAGAATGTACTTTTACTCGGTGTAATCAACATTGTAATTATATCTATCTGCCGTATCTCCCATTACCTCGTGTCTGGTTTGTGAGCATTCAGGACACTTTTTTCATCTCTCTTCTTTTTTCTCTTCCTTCCTCTCTCTGTTTTCTTCTTCCCATTTTATTCACGATATCGTGCGCATCCACGATAACTTCATTTTTTTTTTCCCCTGGTCGATGTCGATCTATCTCCCCGATTACAACCACCCACCCATTCGCTCTAACCTCCCACCAGCCCACCCCCCATTCAACCCCTACCGAACTCATCACCTTTCGTTTTATTTGTCTCTTATTTCTATTTTCAAAGGAGACGACATGTTTTTCCCATCGGGCATGTCAAGCACGAATCAATTTTGTCGAAAATTCTCTAATACTTCACGAACGCGAGATTATGTCGTTTAAATATTTCCATCATTTTTTTTCTTTTCTTTTTTTTTTTTATTTGACGATTTCCTTCCTTTTTTTTCTTCCTTTTTTTTCCTCTTTTCTTTTTTGCCGCCTATCCTCGAGGGTACAAATGACGATAGGAAATTCGCAATATAGGATATATATATATATATATATATATATATATATCCTATATTACGTAAAAGGATATATATATTTAACGTAATATATATGTAGAAAAACCGTAAAATCAAGAACGTTGAGAATTAAAAAAATTACCTCCTGATTTTGTCGTCGAATTTGTGATGTGATTATAATTAATGTGACGTTATATAATTAAAGCGTGCGTATGACTCTACGTGAACGGAAAAAAGGAAAAGTTTATTAGAAAGTAGAAGGAGAGGGACGAAGAAGAAAAAAAGGGGAAAAGAAGAAGAAGAAGAAGAAGAAGAAGAAGAAGAAGTGGAAGTAGTTGAAGAAGTAAAAGTAAAAGAATAAGAAGAAGAAGAATCAAGTTTGCTAACGATTATTCCTACGAACCAATGAGAATCTCCGTGAGATCGTACGAGGTGGCTCTAAGGGCCAAAAGAAGAAAATGTCTTATCAAGAATCCACGAGAAAGACTCACGAGGAGTCGTAAAATTTCTGAAAGATGAAATAACGTAACGTTCCGAAGAATTCAATGAAAAAAATCGTATATGTATATATAAATACACGCATACACACATAGAAACACACCCATACAAACACATACACGAACATACATACATATATATATACACACACACACACTCACACACAAATATATATATATATATATATATATACATAAAAATAGATTGATAGATAAATATCGAATATCAGAAGGAATAAGAAGAAGAAAGGGGAACAAAAAAAAAACAGAAAGAAAAGTTCAGCGAACATCAACATTGATTCGATTTAATTATCCCGAATGATACACAATACTGATGGATCGCAATAGGGTATACTCCATAAAAGCTAAAGGAACGAGGGATGTTATTGTAATCGTTATTAGACGTTTGCGATGTTGAACGTAATGGCGGCGGCGGCCGTAACAATGAGTATACCATGTAGGGTCGATCCGACTACGGCAACTACAGGAAGTAACGGAAGTACGACCACCGGCACCGGTGGTAGTAACAACGTAACCACTGTACCGGTTGAAAATCCAACCGTAGAAAATCTACCGGATAACGTTAATGTATTTGTTGTTGTTATCAAGGGCATAATAATGGGTAGTATTATAACTACTGCAGTTCTTGGAAATGCATTGGTAATAGCTAGCGTTAGAAGGCATCGTAGATTACGCGTTGTAACTAATTGTTACGTCGTTAGTTTGGCAGCGGCCGATTTGTTGGTGGCAATCTGTGCAATGACATTTAACGCCTCCGTTGAATTATCAGGCGGCAGATGGTTATTCGGACGTTTCATGTGCGACGTATGGAACTCACTTGATGTTTATTTCTCGACTGCTTCGATCCTACATCTATGTTGCATCAGCGTTGATAGATATTATGCGATCGTTAGTCCACTAGAATATTCTGTCATAATGAGACAAGGTACAGTTGGATGTATGCTTGGAAGTGCATGGATTCTACCAGCTCTTATCAGCTTCATACCAATCTTTATGGGCTGGTACACTACCAAGGAACATCTTGAATTCATGGTTAACAATCCTGAGGTACGTTCTATCTCTTTATATCTCTTTTTATCTCTCTCTCTCTCTCTCTCTCTCTCTCTTTGTCTCTCTTTCTTTCTCTTCCTTTTTTTTTTTTTTCTTTTCATCCTTTCTTTCTTTCTTTCTCGAAATGAACTGACCGTTGACTTTTCAATGAAACTTTTTATAGAAACTTTTGATGTTTCGTATCTCGTTCGATTTATCGAACTCCAAGAGAACTCTCGTTCGGAGAGAGAGAGAGAGAGAGCGAGATAGAGAGAGAGAGAGAACTTTTTTTTTTTGTTTATTTCTTTCTTTCTTTCCATTTCTCTCTTTCTTCTCTTTCTTTCGGTAGTGGATCTTCGTCGAATAACGAAGAATTCTAAGATTACTTTTAAAAAAGTTTTCACGTTAATGAGCTTCGAACGCGAAACGGAAATAGACATCGTCGTTGGTAATCCTTCTATAAATGAAATTCTTCGATCCCATAAGTCAGTAGTCCGTTCCTCGTTACGAAGAAACTCGATTTAAAAGCATCCTTATTTCTCTCCTTTTCTCTTCTTTTCTCTCTCTCTCTCTCTCTCTCTCTCTCTCTCTTTTTCTTCCTCTCTCTTCTCTTTTTCTGTCTTTCTTTTTATCTGTCGATTCCGATAAAAATATCTCATGACAGTTCGAAGTACGATGCTCCGGTAACCTCAAGTATATAGGTGAGGTTGTACGAATCCTTAGCTTTAATATAACGTGCATCACCCTTCCACTCGTTTATAAGAGGATTACTATCGATCGTAGACCTTAAAATGCCTATCAGCTTTCGACTAATATTTCTAATAAAGAATGATATACCACGGTTGAACGTTATAGTCGATTTAGAAGGTACAATATTGCAAAAGTATTTATATCGTCGATAATTTTATCGATTCGTCATAAATTAATTGTATACAATTATTATCGGAGGCAAAAAAAAAAAAGAAAAAAAAGAAACAGAAAACAAACAATAAAAAATCGTACATAAATGTTATCGCAGAAGGAAAACAAAAAATCGTATATAAATATTATCGGAGGAAAGGAACAAATAACAGGAAGCAAAAAAATAATAAGTCTTCTTTTTTGATCTCTCCCTCTCTCTCTCTCTCTCTCCCTCTCTCTCTCTCTCTCTCTCTCTCTCTCTCTCTCACTATTTGTCTATCTATCTATCTGTCTATCTATCTTTTCTCGTGTCATTCATTTCTCTTCTTTCTATTCTACTCGTTTTTATTTCTTTTCTTGTTTTCTTTCATTTCTTTTTTCTTTTAGGTTTGCGCGTTCATAGTGAATCGTCCGTACGCGGTTATAAGTTCCTGCGTGTCCTTTTGGATACCAGGCCTGGTGATGATAGTGATGTACTGCAAGATTTACAAGGAGGCGGTGAGACAACGTAAAGCCTTGAGCAGAACATCGAGCAACATCGTTTTGAACAGCGTACACCATCATAGATCGTCGACGAGACAACACCATCATCAGCAGATGCTATTGCAGGCTGCCGCCGATACCGGTGAGCTAGTTCTTCACACCGTACATTGCAAGATGCCCAACACCAAGCTCCACCCCATTAACGGTGAGTGGAGCTCTCTCTCTCTCTCTCTCTCTCTCTCTCTCTCTCTCTCTCTCTAAGCTCCCTTTCTTTCTTTCATTCTTCCTCTTTTTCTTGTCTTTTTGTTTCCTCCTTTTGCCCCTTCTCTGACACCCACCGACCAATCCAACCATCCTCACCTCCTTACTCCCCTCGCCCCCAACCCCGTTCCACCCGTTTCCCAACGAATCCCTTTGGCCCATGACCAAACTCAATATTTATTTCGAAATTAATAACGAAATTAATATTCCGCGTCAAATTAATAATCTACGAATCGGACTATCTCGATCTTATCGTACTATTTATTTTTAATATATCGATTTATAATCGAATATGTTTATCTTATCGAGAATTTTCCGTGTATACTGAATCCTGAATTACTTATAACAGGTGTAATCATTTGAAATAGGAAGCGTATGTGTATGTCGATCACGTTGAATCCGTTCGAAACAACTTTTTGGATTATTTTTAGGTGCTCGTAAATAAAGAAGAGAAAAAATGGGAAGAAAAATAAAATGTACGTCATGTAGGTTGTGCAAAAAATAAAAGAATTAAAAAATTAAAAATGAAAA
>OU426863.1:1432500-1482500 GCA_911387685.1 Dolichovespula media
ACCAATGTAATTAGTATCCAATTAGATGAGCGCGCTTTTGATATTTTTAATCAGCTGATTGAATTGGTTTCGAATAACTCGATTTGTTTATAACGAAGTCGACTGAAGTATTATATATTATCTTCGAGGCGAATATCTTCTAGTTACTTCCTCGTTATGATTATTACTATTATTATTAATATTATTATTATTATAACATCAAAATTAATATTATATTTCATTACGTCGTATTTCATATAGAACGATCGATTTTGAACTCTCATTAAGGATTATCCTTCAATGTTTCCTATGACCTGAGTACTCAATGTCTCCACGGAGAGAGATACCCTAAGTACATAACATCTATCTTACATAAAATTATTATATAGTTACATTATTTTCAATCTCATGGGGGGAAATATGTTGGACAATCGATTGTTATCACGTTATTCTATATGCATTGGCATCGATAATAATAATAAAGTTTTGTTCGATCGGTCGATCATTTTATCTTTTCTTTTTCATTTTTTTATTTTTCTATTGCCTTATTCATTTTTTTCCTTCAATCTTTATATCTAGTATTATAAATCGATCGATTTTATTATTATTTCTTTATTTTATACGGCTATTTTATGTTTTTATGATTGTAAGATCAGTTCGAACTATAAATAAGACCTATACGATAAAATCACGATGACGCCTCTTATTTTTATAACTATTAAATTTATCTTTATATTTGTTCTTGTAGTTTTTCATTATCTTCTTTTATTGGAATTTTATGATTTCTTTTTTTTTTCTTTCTTTTTCAAAAGATTTACAAGATAACGTAACTATTTCAATGATAAATTGATAAATGAAAATCTCCTTGTGATCAAGATTACGTGCTTAGAATTGCGTCTGTAATTTTTATATTCAACAAATTAACACGCACGCACACACATTTGTTATTATTTTTTACTGCAATATTACGTTATTGCGATTACTTAGATCACTTTAGACCATAAACATAACCATTGGAATGAAATCATGTGTTCAAGATGGCGTCTGACTTTTACTAATATATTTGTCAATATTTTTTAATATTATTTTTCATATCAACATTTTTTTCTATTTGAAAGAATTGTACTCAAAATAGTATCGATGTATTGATCGCAAACACTGATACTTATATTACTACTTTTATTCTCTTCTCTATAACGAGATCGAACTAAGTTAACACCTTTTTGTTTTTTTTTCATTTCATTATACTTATCAGATCTTATCTGAATCACCGTTTTCCTAAGAACATGCAACGTTTTCCTGTATGCATTTTTTTTCAATTTCGTTTTCTTTTTTTTTTGTTTCTCTCTTTCCATCCGAATAATTGGCGTCGCACGTGATCGTAGGAGAATTCGATTAACATTTTTTTTTCTTTGCAAGGTGATGTCATTCCTGAATTCACAGAAATAATTTTCTTTTAATTATTATTAAACCTTATAATAATAATAATAATAATAATAATAATAATAATAATAATAATAATAATAATAATAATATAAATAATAATAATAATAATAATAATATAAATAATAAAATAATAATGATTATTATTATTATTATAATTATTATATTTAATTTTGCTATAATAATAATTATTATTATTAATAATTATTATTTTGTATTAATTATTTTAAATTATTGAAAAACGTATCAGGTTTATTTAGTTATAAAAACATTACAGGTTCATGTAATACTAATTCTTTTTTTTTTTTTTTTTTCATATCGTTAAGCACAGGACCTGCATATTGGGAAGTTGCCTCCTTTTTTATTTTTCTTTTCTTTTTATTTATTCCGAAGACGATCTCTTAAAAACGTAAGTTATTGAATCGATCTTTAACGACGATCCTAAAAATGACTTTTCCATTTTTGTCAAACACGTCATGGTTTTGTACGTGATATAAAAGTTCAACTAAATAAAAGTAACAGTCGGTCATTAAGCTGGTTTCTTGGCACCGTCCGCATCATAGGAATTGCAAATGACATGCCTTTTATTTTCTTTTTTCTTTTCTCTCTCTCTCTCTCTCTCTCTCTCTCTCTCTCTCTCTCTCTATTTCTCTCTCTCTTTCGGCCTTTCGTCCACAGCCTTAAACGTTTAACGCTACAGCGGGCAAACTTTATATGTGGTGTTCATAGTTTCTATCTAATTTCCAAGTTTCGCATTAAAACAAGCATAGTAGCTCAGCTATTAAGTCAATTTGATTCCGTTACGAAAAGAATGAAAAGAAATAAAAAAAAGAAATGAAAAGAAAAAAGGAAAGATAACGCGATAGATGAAAACTAAAGAAAAAACAAAGAAGTAAAAAATTGTTTTAGAATCGGCTTAAAAAGAGTGAGCTAATAACACACATTAAATTTCAATCGTCTGATATCACATGCAGAGTGGTGTTGCCTAAGAAATCTAATTATGTAGATATATATATATATATATATATATACACACATACACATATGAATGTATGGATGTAACAATAATTGAGGTCACTTTAGGGTAATGCAAAATACGTACAGATGTACATGTATACATTATGTTATATATATATATTGTTTAGATATCATTAGTGAAAGAGAGGGTTAGAATTTTTTTCTTTCTCTTTTTTCGTTCGTTCGTTTTTTACGCTAAGAATTGTCGAGTTTGATTTAGGGAAGAAAAAAATTTAGTGGCAATTTGGGAAAAGCTTGAAGAAAAAAATTCAAGAATTAAGGGGACGAATAAAAAGAGAGATGAAGACTAAGAGAGAGAGAGAGAGAGAGAGAGAGAGAGAGAGAGAGAGAGAGAGAGAAAACACATTTTAAGTTTCACACACTCTCCCTCTCTCTCACTCTCCTTCTTTCTCGCTCTCTCTCTCTCTCTCTCTCTCTCTCTCTCTCTCTCTCTCTCTCTTTACATTCACTAACACCTACGCCTTCTTCACATCTTTATAGGTACGAGTAGGTATTACACGTACCATGTACCTATATTATGGTAATTTCTGGTTAACGTTAATTTTACTTTGTAACATCAAAGAAAAAAAAGCCGGATTTCCTTTCTTCGTTTTTCTTTATTCTTTCATCTTTATCTTTTCTTCTTTTTCTTATTTATTTTTTTTCTATAAATTTTCATCCTATCCCTTTTCTTCTTTTTTATACGTCCAACCTTCACATTATACTATACATTATATAACAGAGAGAAAGAGAGAGAAAGAGTGTTACGTATTATGTAGTAGTAGTAGTAGTAGTAGTAGTAGTAGTAAAAAAAAAAAAAAAAAAAAAAGAGGAAAAAGAAAAAACCAAATTGCGTTACTACTGAAGGTAGAAAGGCCTTACGTGCTACAAGAAGACTAACATAAGAAGTCTTAAGGGGATCAGGTTTACATACATATATATATACATATATATATGTGTATGTGTATATATATATATATATCCTACACACACATACACACAAGCAAGCATGCTTTTACCGTCCCGAGCTTTTGACTTTCAGAAAATACGAGGATCGATCGACGGTTCTCTCTGTGAGTAACGTTAGTTCAATTAAAACGATGAGGTTATGGTACTTACTTAAGAAAAACGAAAAAGGGAAAGGGCGAAGGAAAATCTCATGGAGTTCTGATGGACAAAAAGGTGGACTGCTTTTTTTTAATCAATTCCTCTCTCTCTCTCTCTCTTTTTATCTCTCTCAGTCGATAAGCTAGATTTCTATCAGAAATAATTTTTTAAAGTAGAATTTCCGTCGGAATTTTTCAAATAGAAAAACTAATTACAAGCTATATAAATATATATATATATATATATATATATATATATATATATATATGTGTGTGTGTGTGTATAAGACATATATATATATATATATATATATATATATATATATATATATATATATACAGGGTGGTCCATTGAACTAAGACGGCTTAAATATACTCCTCGAAATGGGATAATGGAATATAATATTTTCAACGTAGCGTGAATTGTATCGAATTATCAATATCCATCGAGGATATTTCTTTTCCAAGATCAATTTCTAAGGTATATTATTCTGGGATATTAATTTTAGGCGTAGGCGTATACTTGTTCAATAATTTCTTTTTTGTTCACAATAATTGATTAGAGTATTTAATTAACTAATTTAAAAAAGAAAGAACGTAATACGCGATGTTTCATAAGAAGAATTAAAAGTCATTTAACATCCGGTTTAATCGGAAGCCGGTTATTTTATTTCGTACACTTAAAATATTTGACACATAAAATATATTTGTATGCATATAAACACGCATATATATTGTTTTTCTTCTATTGCTATGAACGAACGATATATGTGTATGTGTGTGTGTGTGTGTGTGTGTGTGTGTATATATATATATATATATATGAACGAATAAATTTTCTTTCTAACAGACATAAAATTGATTAACGCGGTCGAGAAATAGGTTAATAGTTCTACAGCATTAATTACAGGTCATCAATCTCTCTCTTTCTCTCTCCCTCTCTCTTTCTTTCAGATGTTCGTAAATATTTTACTAAATTGAGTCCTAAGTTATTAACAGTTCTTTGAATCGGATTCTTCCAGCCGGAAATATTTGACAGAGATGGAAGATTTTTATTTTTTGATACTGTCTGGACGATGAAAAATCGTGCTTTTCGATTAGTTCACTCAGGCAACCCTTACTCGGGCTATTACGTTAAACGCTGGCGTAACGTTCGATCGTAATTTTGAAGCGACCCTTTCTAATATATATAGTGCACACACACACACACACACACACACACACACACACACGAAAGAGTTAGGAGAAGAAAAAAGAAGAAATAAAAAAAAAAAGAAACGATGTGGTCCAAGAATTATCTGGAAAAACCAAAAGAGACGGAAGAAAATAAAAAAGAATTCTGATTAACAGTTCCGAAAAAGAAAGAAATAGAAGAGAAAGGCAAAGAAAAGGGAAAGAAGAAAATTCAAATAAAAACGGGAAAAGTTTGTAATCTCAGTTTTCCTTGATCCTTTCGATCGTATTCGTGATCGTCGATTTCTAAAGTACGTTTTTCTTTTACTTTCGATCAAAGCCGAGGAGACTCTATTGAAAAGTTAAAACGTAAATGAAAAAAAAAAAAAAAAATTGAAATGAAAAGTATTTTTAATATTAGTTAATTAAAAAAGAAAAAAAAAAAGAAATATAAGGAAAAAGATAAAGAACAAAAGAAATATGTATATATGTATACTATATATAAAAGTTCCAAGAGAAATATTAATGAATAGATTTCATATACGATTTCATAAGTTAATGAAAAATTGAACTTAAAAGGATATATATATATATATATATATATATATATATATATATCGACTAGATATAATACTAAATAAATAAATTTCATAGTGATTTTATACATAAATGAGAAAATCAAATGAAAATAGTATTTTGAGTATTTGTTAATTAAGAATAAAATTTACATATATATATCGAATAGAGATAATAATAAATAAATAAATTTTATAGAGATTTCGTACGTAAATGAAAAAATTAAATGAAAAATATTTTTAATTTTTATTAATAATAATAATAATAATAATGATAATAATAATAATAATAATAATAATAATAATAATAATAATAATAATAATAATAATAATAATAATAATAATAATAAAGAAGCTTGATATAAATATTACCAGAGAGAATCGTAAATGCACAAAACCACGTTGGTTTATGTTTCACTTACGCGTTAGCGTAACGAAGACAAAGCCTACGTAATGTTAAAAGGTAGAACCTTCATGGATATATTGTTGACGTATCGATTAGAGCCATTATTACTTGCTCGTTCGAGTAGCACAACTCGAGTACTCTCTTTCTCTCTCTCTCTTTATCTATCTATATATCTCCTTCCCTCCTGATAACACGTTAAAGTTGAGTAATACTCAATTTATCGAGTTACAGAGATGTCATCGCAAGTTTAATTGATTTATGTAAATGCATATAACAATTTTAACCGATATGTTTCTTATAAGTCATTATTTTATTATAAATTTTGTTAGTTTTTATTTATTTCTTTTCTTTTTTTGTTTTCTAATTTTCTCTCTGTTCTGCAGCGTAAATAAATTAAATTAAAAATTAAAAGAAGAGCAAGGAAAAGAAGGAGAAGGAGAAGAAGATGATGATAATGATAATGATGACGATGATGTCGATTATGATAAATCAGGATTGTTAAATTATGTAATGAGTATATAGTATTTCGTATAATTTTGCATAGTATATATATATATTTATAAAGAGTTCATATTTATGAAGAGTACAAGTCGTTGCATATTGAACGATCATCAATTTGCGATAAAGTTACTCCAAGTTAGGATGAATTAACGGTTCGTTGTTTAATTCATATTTAAATTCTCGAGTTCCGTAGTTATTTTCTTCGTTGTATTATTGTTGATCTCTGTTTATTCAATTATATCAATGCGAAGCTTTGTGCAATCACAGTTTCCGCGCGTTCCTTTAAAAAGTCACTGTTAAGAAAATACGTACATCTAAGTCGTATAATTTTCAAATATTTTTCTATTTTGTCTCTTTTTATTTCTTTTTCTTTTTTTTTTTTTAAATATTTTTATATATTTAAAATTATAACTTAAAGTTAGATTCAAATTAATAGATTTGTCCGGTTTTTAATCTTTCGCATTTGTCTCTTTTCTTTTATTTATTTATTCATTTCATATTTATCCGACGTTGATCGAAATTTAAAAAGGAAGGAAAAGAATTAGGAATATTTTGTTTCACATGTATCCGTGCATTTGAAACAATTGTTCATTCGTAAAATCTCTTAAAAAAAGAGAAAAGAATAATAGAAAAAATAATTAAGGAATAATGGTAATTGAAACGATTGAATGATCGTTCGATGTAAATTTATCTTTTATATATATATATATATATATATATATATATATATATATATATCCCATATATATATATATATATCCCATAGGCCTGGCGTTTCGAAATTGTTTAAAATATTCAAATTGTCATCGTCATATAAAAATGATTGCATATTTGATTGTCATATATAATTTAAAGTAATAAGAAATGCATATATCTTTGACGATATTTAATCGGAGTAAGATTTTCGTCGATCGATTTACGAACGAAATGAAATGCGTTGTAACGGATATAAAAGTAAAATAGGAGTTGAATTCTCGTTTCTTTTCGAATTTGGGAAAATTGAAAGTTTGGCAATTTCGAGTTTTGCAAAGGAAGAAAAGAAAAAAAGAAGAAATATGAAAAGTATAGGGATGGGAAGATGTACTTTGTGAAAGAAGTTTATAAGAAGTTCGATTTGAAAGACGAAAGAAAGTAGAAACTTGTATACGGGTTTGTACTTACGTTCGTCGTTTTCCATGAAGTTGGACGTCCGCCATTTTGGACGATCTATTTTCAATGTAACAGATGTTATCCTAGATCGTTGAAACTAGAGAGGGGCGTCAGTATTTTGTAACACTTCTCCCTGAAATCTACGAAGCCACGTAAGCTTTTTCAGCCTACGACCTATGATACGTAAATAAGAGTACGAATTTCAATCGATAAACTAGTCGCGGGAATTTTAAAAAATATCTACTGTTTTTCTTCTTTTTTGCTTGGTTTTTGAAATTACTCTTCTCACGAACATTCGAACACTTTCTAACGTATTATTTTTTCTCTAAAGAAAAATATTCGCAACAAAAACGAATTCCATTTTTTATGAAATATTACAATCAAAAGTCGAGAGTTGCACGGTGTTTTTCTTTGTTTTTGTTTTTCTTTTTTTTTTTAAATTTCAAACAAACGAATGAATAAATACTTGTGATAATAACTTTCATCGAAATTAAATTATATTAAAATAATAACTTTTTTATTTCATTTAAAATAAACTATTATTATTATCATCCTGCTATTATAAACTAATAACGTTATAAATAAATATATAAACAAGGAAACCAACTACAATATTATAAAGTATTGTTTTACTTAAGATAAGTCTGAAAATATGATTAAATTCAAATACTCCAACGAATTTCTCGAAATTTATATTTTCTCATTTGTCTCTTCACTTTTCTTTGTTTCTTCCTCTTCTTTTTTTATGACACCTACAAGAGAGCATTATGTTTTAATTGAAATAAATGATTACGAATGAATGAAAAACGTAATATATAAATATACAAATATTATTATATCTGAAAATGAATACAAAAAAAAAAAGAAATACATAAATAAAACTAAAAATCAAATCGAAAATATACGCCATATTTTTCGAAATATCTTCTCCCTTCTATCTTTTCTTTCTTTCTTTACTTTTTTTTTTTTTATTTATCCTTAAAAGCTTTTTGTTCAAATATTAGACATAGTCATTTTTCGTATTGGATCATTTATAAATCACTCGATATAATATTTGTAGCATAACCTTTTTGATTTATAGGCCAGTAGCATAGCTACGGTGTGTATATACAATACGTTTGCTAACGAAAGATTTGCATTGTTCTCTCTCTCTCTCTCTCTCTCTCTCTCTCTCTCTCTCTGTCTCGTACAAACTATTCACCCGATCGTTTCGGTAAAAGTCACTGTTAAAGGGTCACCAAGCGATACTGAATGAATAACGGGCCGTGAGAGGCTTAAAGCCGGATTATATACGTTTATATGTACACATGTATATACACTGAGTTGCATTAACGAGAACGATGTATCACATGCAGATAGACCGGCCATTGTGTCGTGTTCCATCTTACATACTACGTACGTACGTACGTACATACGTACGTATGTATATACGTATCTACATACGTAGAAACATACATACGTAGATAGATGCATTCAAGCTGACTCGCTTTTTCGAGTCATAAAGGCATAACCCAGATTCTCTTTGCTACTGTTATTTTCTCACTTTCATTCCTGTTATTTTATCGTCTCGATAAGGAATCTCTTTGATAAGGAACAAAAAATTAAAAATTAAAAAGAAAAAAAGAATGATTCGAATATCAACCGGAATTTGATTAACAATTTCAAATCATTACGTCGTATTACGTTTGAAATTATTTTACACGTATCCGTTTTGAGAATAATTATAATGATTAATAATTAATAATTAATAATTGATGAAATAAAATTGACGATTCAAGAAAAAAAAATATTGATGATGATGATGATGATGATGCTTGTTTAAAATTCGTTAAATCGGCTTTTACTTTGACGCGTCGAGGATCGATAGGAATTATTTTAACTTAAAAAGTTTTCTTATATTTCCGTATTGCTTATTTCTTCTTCTTCTTTTTTCCCTTCTTTCTTTCTTTTTTTCTTTTTTTATAAGATCGAGGACAAAGGTATTTCATTTCTCAAGTCCTTTCAATGGAGATATTTGCGGTTCTATTTTTACCGGCGCTTACTTGCTTCTTCTCGGCCATCGTATACTTATCTAATGACGCTTGAGTGGTTTCGCTTAATATTTTACATCGTCGACATTAGTTATCCCCGACTGGTGAAGAAGAGACAGGTTCAATTAAAAAAAAAAAAAAAAAAAAAAAAGAAAAGAAAAGAAAAGGAATCCTTTTTTTTAATTGAGAAGATGCTCGCTTATTTCGAACAATTTTTTTTAATGATTCTAAAAAGATTTTCGCACGAGCATTATTAGAATAATATGTCGAGAACGAATTTAAATTCCCACGAAATTTTCTACCTCCACAATTTTTATTTCATTTCTATTCATACAAGCGAAATATCTCGTGAAGTATTATGAAACAAAATTCGCGAAGTGTTATAATTAATTTATATATGTGTGCGATTATTGCTAAAAAATAAAGATTAACTTTACAAAACATAATTTTGATTCAATATAAAGATACAACAATAAGATCGATAAAACTAATTGATACAATAATAACATTAGTAATTAATCAAATTTTAATTGAACTTTTATCTCGCTTCATTAATCCTTTCAAATATATTGGCTAATATACTGGTCGCTAGATAAACATTCACGTCTAAAACGTGAAATAACGTTAATATAATGAATTAAAAGGAAAGAAGAAAAAAAAAAAAGAAAGAGAAAAAAGAAATGTAACAATGACATTTTTGTAATACAAATTTCCATTTCAAAATTTCTTTTTATTATTTATTTCAAAATCGACAAGATGCCTATCAAATATTAATAGTGATATTATAAACATGAGAAACGTTCTTTCTTTTTATTTTCTTTTCTTTTCTTTTTTTTTTTTGTGAAAACTGAAATAATAATAACACGAGGATCGAATGAAGTTCTTTGTTAAATTAAGAGATCTCCAAACGTACTTTTGATAGTCGCATTGAACCTTCTCAAAAATCTCCGAAACTCGCTAATTAAAAGTCGTAAATCCCGAAAAACTCGACGAGGTGTTTCTTCCATTCCCTCTTGCACTCCCCTCTCCCTCTTTCTCTCTCTTTCTCTCCCTCTTTTTCTATAAAATTACGAAAGTCAGGAACGAGTGGGGTGGTATCAGTTAAAATTACGAGCTAAACCGTTCGTTCTCGAGTAATTTTGGTATATCAACGCTAAGTGAAAATTAATGACCAAGGAAGTGGATGTCCGAATCGTTTTAAATCTCTCTCCTAGGAATAAATCGAGATCTTCTTAAGATCATGAAATATGCAAATGACTTTCTTTTTTTCTGTTTTCTCTCTTCTTTCTCCTTCTTCTCTCATTTCTTTTCTTTCTTTCTTTCTTTTTTTTTTTTTTTTTTTAATACTGGACCGAGATTTAGCTAGTAACTTTCTTATATAGCAGTGGTACGTCTTCTCGAAATGCGTGTATTTGCATAGCAAGATTCCTCTCTGCTTCTTCATTTCACCACGAAACTTCAAGACGTTGATCCTCTTAATACTCTCTCTCTCTCTCTCTCTCTCTCTCTCTCTCTCTCTCTCTCTCTTTCGCATTCTTACAATTACTTTTATAATTCTAGCTTGAAGTTATTTACATTTTAGCGAAAGAAAATGGAATGGTATATCTAAAGTAGGATGTTAAAAAATAAATGCAGAATTGCTAATCTTCAACAGATATTCTTTATTTTCTGTGTGTGTGTGTGTGTGTGTGTGTGTGTTCTAGGATTATTATGATTAATTGTATCGAATTTTTTTAGTGATATCATAGGTATTATTATTTTTTCTTTTTTTATACAAACAAAGTGTAACAACTCATTGACCACACAAAAGATATTATTAAATTTATGTTTTAATATTGAATTATTATAAATATTTGACCTATCGGATATCTCTGTTAGTTTCTAATCGTATAGGAACAAAAGAAGAGGGTATAAAATCATGAAATCGATAATTTAAAATGTTTAAGCTCATTGACCACAGAAAAGAAATAATTAAATTTAACTTTTTAATCTCAAATTATTGTTATAAATATTCGATATATTAAATTTTCTTTGTTATATCCTCTATAAAAAACCAATAAAAAAACAATATATATATATATATATATATATATATATATATAAAATGGAATATCATTGCTACCAAAAAATAAATATAACATTTTCAATTATCATAAATATTCAGTGTATCAGATTTTTCCCTATTATATATAATACTCGGTAGAAACCTAATTGTTTTCACCAAAAAAAGAGAAACAAATAAAATGAGAAAAATAAAAGAAAGAAAAAAAGATACCGAACAATCGATGATATAAAGTGCAATAAACACTCGAATGTTTAAAGGGTCAGCTTATCGTTGAACGTCGAAATTTGACAAATCCATCCTCTCAGCAAAATTTATAATATCACTACAGTATAATTGTAGCTAGTCGACTGTATTATCCCGATATACGTACGCAGATACGATAAAGGCAAAAGAAAGAATAATGAAAACGAAAAAAATAAATAAAAAAGAAAGTAACAAAATAAAAAACAAAATAAGAGATAGACGGTCACCGATCGAGACAGAGTAAAAAATAGATTGAGAGAGGGGGGAGGCGATGGAGAGAGAGGAAGAGAGAGAGAGAGAGAGAGAGAGAGAGATAACCTTCGAAAGTAATAACAATAAATTTGAACGAGAAAGTGATGTCGGCCATCACGCTTTTTTCGTATATACACAGATTCCAATCTCGATGCGAAATGGCCGCGATGGAGAAAAAAAAAAGTGCCAACTTTGTTTGTGCGTGTGTGCATATATGTATGTATATATATATATATTTATATTTATATTTGTATGTGTGTTTTTGGGAATAAGAGAAAAAAAGGCAGAGAGTTAACACGAGTGAAGGTTAAGGTCATCGTACTGGAAGCCAATTTTTACAACTTGGCTGAACGCTTTGGCAGCTACGCCGTTAAACTTGACAGCGACTTTGAAGGGCTTCTAAAAGGTTTCTCTCTATCTCTTTATCTCTCTATCTTTCAATCTCTATCATTATCTCTATCTCTATTTCTGCCTTATATATATATATATATACACACACACACACACACACATATATATATCTTGTTTTACTGCTTTTATAAGTTCTTTCAACGGATCTAAAAGCTTATTTAGGTGACTAATGTAAGAAGTTGTTAATTCGATTAACATCAGATTCGCTCAATGCAATTTAAATTTACTCATCCTCGTACACTTTATTTATGACTAATATACATCTTAGACTTGATTATGAATGAATTCGGTTGATTATGAATCAATTGATACGTATATGATACATTTAGATTAATATTCTAATAATAAAATATTTGTTTTTTCTGTTTTTTTCTTCTTTTTTGTTTTTTTTTTTCTTTTTTTTCTTATTTCGAATATATTTACAAGCGCGAATCAACTCAATGGAATTATTTCTCTCGGGATTATCGAAGAGTTTTCAGTATTTTTCCTTTTTTCTTCTTCTTCTGGTTTTTTTTTTTTTTTTGTTTTCTTCGAAGGAAACAGCGTCTACATGATTTTGGAAACTTGTTTATATCGCCTAAGGTATATTTAATTTTTTATCGAGAAATCTTACAGCGCAATATATTTTCTTTTTAATACGAATCAATTAAAGTTCACGAGCGATTTAAAAAGAAAATATATAAATATATATATATATATATATATATATATATACAAATATATACATACATACATACATTCTTTTTCTTATCGCAATGTAAACTAACTAAGATAATCCAGTATGATAACTGAGATATCCAATTAAAATAATTTTTTTTTACTATTCACGTAAGTTTCGTGGTGTACGCAAACTACGGACAGTAAAATTTTTCAAGTGTATTACGAATTTCGTATATGAAAACGTATTTGGCAACTGCCCAGTTAAATTTGGCACGGACAATTCTGTATTTTTGAAGGTCTTTCTTTCATTCAATCTCTCTCGCGCTCTTTTTCTCTCTCTCTCTTTCTCTCAATTTTCTCTCGTTCGTTTGTTATCAAAAAAAAAAAGAACTTGGCCGTCTCTTTTATCTTTTTTTTCCGAGTTTAACCGATATTAATATGGACGAAATTAATAGTCTTGCCCATTCTCTCTCTCTCTCTCTCTCTCTTTTTCTTTATATGATCTTCATAAGATAATGAAATATCATAATGTAAATATTAGGTTATAAAAAACGTCGGATCAAAATTTTCATTTTTAAGTCAATTCAAAATTCAATTAGTTTAATTGTAGTCAAAATTTCGTATCAATGTTTTAAAATGGAATTATTTAATTTTTATTCGAAAAAAGATTCTGATCAAATAAATTAACTTCAAGGACATCTGACATTTTCTTATCAATATCTTCATCGAACATGTATATTATTTTAAAGGAGATATTTCAAATAATTTTTTTGTATATATATATATACACACAATATAATTTTCTTAAGATTGTTCTATCAATATCACAATTCAGTCGGAAAAAGATGAAAATAACATAAAAACACAGAAGAACCCTATCTCTTTTTTCTCGATTCATCGTATCGGTGTGTATGTTTTATATAGTAAATATAAACATACTATGTATGTAAATATAAATAATCGAATAATATATTTACGGTATGGCAACGGAATACGTATGAATATCGAGTCGAAAATAGCGGGCAGTATGAAAAGGCAACTTGCGTATAAAATCGTTTAAAATAAATAACGCTAGATAGTAACTATACCATACTCATGATAGGAATTTTTGTCGAATTTTGACGATCGAGGTTTCGTTCGAAAGATAAAGATTGTTTTTGTTTCTTTTTCTTTCTTCTCTTTTTCTACACGAGATCATATTTTCCAGAATTTCGAAATGTTCTTTCATTTGCGTAAAAATTATATGCTCTGACATTATTTATTTTTACACGTGATTTTTCCGAAGAAAACAATATCTTTAAAGAAAAAAAAAATAAAAATAAAACAAAACAATCTGGAAAGTATTGTATGTATGTTGGTATCTATAGTTTCTTCTAAGCAATCATGCGCATATACCTACGCACTAATTATTTTATAACGACGGCAAAGTATGAATCAACGCTTACAATTGCAGAGACAATTCATCTGTCTTTTTGTCTTGTCGTCGTTAATCTCCAGAAGTAGACTTTTGCGAACATTATTCTCAAACTGACTTTTTAATCTCTCAAAACCTACGATGTGATCTTTTATACGAATCAAAAAATATTTACAAAAATTATTCGAACAGAAAAAGAATTATATATATATATATATAATTCTTTACAAAATTATTATTATGTTAATTTTTTAAAGAATTATATATATATAGCGATAAAAAAATATTATATATATAATATATTATAGGTATATATATATATATATATATATATTATAGGTATAATAATGAACGGATTAGTTATTAAAATAACTTGTCTATATATCCTTTATAAAATTAATTATTAGAATTTTTATTAATTATAAATTGTTAATTAAAATTAGTCATTAGAATATTTACTAATCTATAGAATTTTTAGAATAATAATGATATTTGATAATGATGACGACGACGACGACGACGACGACGACGATGATTGCATATATTAACGAGACACGAGTAAATGGACAATTAGTGGCACAATGGAAGGATAGAGTAAAATCATCGGAGAATATGATAAATTTTGATTGAATTTAAATGCGGCCATTAGCTCGATAGAACTTGAGTTATTTACATTTATTATATATCGCAAGTAATATCGATTAGCCAGGTCTCATCGCTCGGAGATATATAGTTTCACGCAAAGCTGTACCCTCGAGCTAAGATTCTACTATTAATATCGATTACTTTAGAATCAATTATATAAAATAATTATTATTACATGTCCAGTAATAATTATTATAATTTGGAAAAGAAAAAAGATAAAAAAGAGATTCCAAATCAATCGCTAAAAGAATCAAACATTTTTTCTTTTTTTTTTTTTTAATCAATCGAGATTAAACTCTTATGAATTAGTTTGATATCGATCTACTTATCCGATAAACGCGGGCTAAAAGGAGTCTATCTAATCATATTTTATTAAACTCTATTCCTAAACTAATATAGATAATATATATATATATATATATTTTTTAATATACATTATGTTGAAACTAAAAATAGAACGTTGTACATTATATATGAGTGACTATATATTATAGAACTATAGCTTACATACATTATATGAAGATTACATATCTTATTAAATATTATTTGATGATGAGAATGGATAATATTTTAATAGACATATCCTCTTGTTATCTAACATGCAACAGAAATAATTTAATCAATTGTGTTAAATAATAAAAAAAATGTATACTGCACCTTGTAATGTATTCCAAAATGCATACATAATATTACGTATCGTCATAATCATATACGTAAAGGATATCGGATCTATATTTAATCGATAGATTACACATATCTTATTTCCTTCACGTTTATACTAACGCGAAATACGTGATTACATAAAGTGTTTGGTGTACATATCAAATCATTTATATATAATACACTTTTTTTATTTATTAAATTATAAAAAATATAGTAACACTAATTCACACCGTTAGAATTATCCACTTCGAATACGTATATGAAATACAATAGTAATGCAATATGAATGAAATTTCAAAGAGAAAGATAACATTAAATATAGAAATATTAAAATAAATAATAAATAAAATGGTTTAAATGTATTATTTCATTTTATTCTTACAAATTTATTTTATTATTTTACGAATTCATTTTATCTCTATTGGTTATTTAAACGGATCCTAAAATCCATAACTTCATCGAGTATTAAAGATTTTTAATCAGAATAATTAGAACCTTTATAATATGACGATGATATGATAGTGACGCTGATGATCATGATGATGATTGCCATATATATTTATATATTAGCGATTTCACAACTCGTGGTAAAGCTGTGTTGACATTATTTACCGCAGAAGGGCTATTTGATCATAGATCGATCCGCGGTAATGTCACATGTTAATGTGAATCAAAGATTTGGATGAAATATATATATATATATATATATTTTATATATTATTATATATTATATATTTTAAATAATACATATTTAATGAGAATAAAATAATATTTTATTAGCATTACATATGTAATTCTTTTTTTTCAAATCTCAATAACTATATTTAAACTTTTATTTCTAAATAAATATATAAAAACACAAAATCTCGAACGATTCATTCCATTAATCGTCTGTTTTATTGAAAGAACGACTTCATGATCGTTGTTATGATAAACGTCATAAATGATTCGTTTTCTTCGTTCTCGTTTGTTCGTATATCGATATATCGAAATAGATGACGATTGAATATATTAAATGCGAAACAACGCGTTCAATGTAGATCGTATCATGCGATTTTTTATTTATTTATTTACTTTTTTTTGACAAAATCGAATAAATTAATACCCGATATTTTATTATTCATATTGCGAGCAAATACGAGGAGAGAAAAACGTGCTAATTAAAATTGCATTGTTAATTAAACGATGCTTAATTCGATGATAGAAGGAAACCTTAGCATGATATAGTATAATGAAACATTATAACAATATATTATATATTATTATATTTTATCACAACGTAATCATCTTATCCTACGAATTTGCCGAAAGTGTGTTAATGATTCCAACAACGCGGTAAACGATTGATTTTAATAAGAATCCGGTCTAAATTCTTGTTTTTTTCTGATTTACTAACACCATCGAAAAATTCTAATCGGCGAACAACACTGACTCTAATTTCATGATTTTATTTTATTTTTAAAGCAACTTATTCTGTTACAAGTTAATGAAACTATTTCGCACAAGCACTGGACTATATAGATATACATTATTTAAAAAGAATTGCGTTATATAATCACATGATCTCAAATTCTAAAATTTGTATTACATATATTTTCTACGCTTTGATTATAAAGGAGAAGAAAATAAAATTATTCAAAAGATGTAACTGCAAAACTCGTACGCTGTATTACATTAAATTAAGAAAAAATAAAAATGGATATACCATTAAAGTATAACTAGACGAGAAACAGTAACATTGCAATAATGACATTTTTGTGATATTAATTAAACGGTAAAATTAAAACGTATCTTGAAATTTTATAATACCTTGATTCAACGCGTATTTTTTTTTTGTTCCCTGTGATTCTTAATATAATTTAAATTCAATATAAAAGATATTCTCAAAAAAGTTTTCTAATACATCGAACATCTGCCATCGACGAGCTAGTACGTACCTTGTATCATGCAAAGTATATATAAAATATTAAAATACATATAATACCGGCTTTCACTATATAGAGGTTATTAGTGCCTACGGAAATCCTTTTCTAAATTCATTAAAATAAATAGAAAATGTTATACAGTAAAAATTCTGAATATAATACAGCGTATAAATTTATAATAAAATTATAATAGTGCACATAAAATCGTATAAAAACCAATAGACAGATAGTTCATTAAAATTAATGTTTAATTTTTTATCAGTCAAAATTTAATTGAAATTTCTTAAATGTAAGCTTACTCGTATAAACTGTATAGAGAGGCAGATGAAAGTACATGATAATTATTATCGAATATGTCCAATACGACAAATCAGTTGAACAAGATGATAACTGGATAAAATTGAGGAATATTATTAATATAGAAATCAAAATTAAATGTATTTACATATATCAATGTGTGTATACATGATGAATGTATGTAAATACATAACATGTATATGTATATCTGCGTATTCAATATGCAGTACGTTACAATTAATATTTAATATTTCAAATATTTATTGAAATTAATATTTCTTAAAGATAAATTTACACACGTATACATCGCATACGAGTATCGGCAGAAAATACATGATAGTTGTTATTGAATCTGCCAATTTCAACGGATTAGTCAAATACGATGAATAATGATCGGACAAACTTCTAGAATGTTATTAATATGGAATAAGATTAAGTTTATTTAAACTGATGTAAATCCACTTAAAGTATGTTTGTGTATACATATAATGTATAAAAGGTGATCTGCATATTTAATATCCAGTTCGTCAGAATTAATATTCAGCCTTTTATGTATTACTTCCTTAATTCCTTAATGATAACTTGTATGCGGTGTATACGTGGAGCAACAGAATATGACATGATAGTGTTTCTATCGAATCTATCAAAGTCAACGGATTTGTCTAATATAATGAATAATAATCGAACAAAACTTCAAGGATATTATTAATATGGGATAAGATTAATAGTAGCGACGTGTATACAGTTATTCTCATAAATATTCGGTCGCCGTAGTGATCGCAAAATTATCGTTTCATATTTATCACGTGTTTACCAAATTTATTTTGTTGTAATAAGTTATAGTACCTTGTTTGTGTTCCAGTACACAAACATATAAAAATATATATATATATATATTTTTATTGTTTCGTACATATTAAAATTCAATAAAAATTAAACATAGTTTTGGGGTTGAAAATTGGCATAAGTGATAATTTTAAATTTTATCAGAACAATGATCCGAAACACAAATTACGGATCGTTCAAGAATACTTATTATAAAATTACCTCAAAGTGTTACATCCTCCTCCACATTCGCCGAACCTAAATCCCATAGAAAACCAATGGGATTTTATTAGATCGCAACATTAAAATAACATCGATAAAAAGGAAAGAAAACTTGAAAGCTCGTTTGATAGAAGTATGGTTACACATATCGTAAAATTATTTTAAAAAAATAATTTCTAACACGCTCACGCGTTTAAGTGAAGTAATTAGACAAAAAGGACAACCAATGAAATATTAAATAATTGTTATCATTTAATTTATGTATTATTAAATAGTTATGAAATGCTAAGTGTCCGAATATTTTTCAAATTCCAAAACTGTGTTTAATTTTGATTAAAATTTAATATGTAAGAAACGATGAAAAAATAAAGTATATATTTTTGTACGTATGTGTACTGGAATAAGTACTTTGACGTATTGCAACAAAATAAATTCGGCAGACACATGATAAATATGTATATGAAGAAATAAATTTGCGAAAACTACGGTTTCGGAATATTTATGAGAGTAACTGTATATACACGTGTGTATCCATACATATGATCTGCTTATTCAATATATATTATCAATACTATACACACACACACACACACACATATATATATATATATATATATATATATATATATATATATATATATTATTAAAGTTTAATATAATATAAAATAGGATTAATAAGCTATAAATGATAAAATAAAGTTTACTAAACATTATATATATATATATATATATATATATATATATATATGTATGTATATGTATATAATTTAAATGAAACACTGATAGATGAATCGAAATTAACGAAATAGGAGGAAGTCTGAACACGTTTAGAAGAATGTTGCTGAAACGAAACTGTGTAACGCGTTAGTAGGGACGAATGGGAAAAGTCAAGTCAAGGACAAGCTCTCGATCGTCCTTTGATTGCTTACACGTGCTTCTACCGGTAGTTTCTAAATTCTCCGAAACGTATTACATATACATAATACACACATGCGCCCGCCCGCCCGCCCGCGCGCGCGCGCGCGCACACACACACACACACACACCGTAATAAAATTTTATCACATTAAACTGCCTTTTCGTTGACATAGAATGTTTTCCCAATTGACGAAGGAAACTTTTACATTGTTATTTATATTCTAATGCTATCTCTCTCTCTCTCTCTCTCTCTCTCTCTCTCTCTCTCTCTCTCTCTCTCTCTATTTCTCTCTGTTTCTCTCTATTAAGACTCTCGCTGTATATACATAAAAAAAGAATATGTATATACATAAAAAAAATAGACTTACTTAAATGTATGCGTAATGCGGTTATGTTAATATTATTCCTAGTTTATACTGCCTCGTATATTTATTAAACTTCTTGGAAACCAGAAGAATATTTGATTGATATTATAGTAAAGTAGAAAATTAATTCACACGTGATAATATACATATGTACTATATGTACGAAAGACGTAACGATATGTGTATGTATCCGTAATAAAGATATCCGTATGTATTCATGTACGTGCGTATATACATGTATATTAGTATGTACTTAGATGTATATGTACATACACGAAAATCGTATATAAGACGAAATAAATACAATTGAACCCGATTAATTAATGTAACATCATTTATTGAAATGTCTTTAATGGACGAGAAAATTATCGACGAGGAGGAAACATAAGTTAAAGTTTTGAAACGAAAAGCGTTTACTGAGATACTACGAGAAACAGATTTCATTTTCTCGGATATCTCTTAAACGAGACGATGAAAGGATTTGATAACATTCACTCGTAGAAATTGCGTTTCCGACGGTGGATTGGTATATAAAATATGGGTGTACATTGGAAAAAGATATACTAATTAATTACCTGTAATTAACGAGATGACGAAACTCTACTGCTATCGGTACGACAAAATAATTCAATATAGGGAACTTATCAAGGAGACTAACGATGAGTGAATTTTCGCGCATGCGCAGTACGCCATTTGTGCAACCCCACCTCTCCCATCATACGACGCTTGTAATTTTTCGATCTCTCCTAAGAAAATTTTTTTTTTTGTTGACATTGTTTTTAAGTTACGGACGCTTTATCGATCCTGAATTATGAAAAATATTAAATTACTACAATTCGATGCAATATGAACAAAGCTTGAAAGAATGAAAAAAAAAAAAAAAAAACAATTAAAAATTCCAAAGAAAATATCCATGCGTGCGTGCATGAATTTATTTGTTTTTTTCTTTTCTTCTTTTTTAATTAGGTCTCGAAAGGGGATTTTTGCTCGAGTTTCGAATATTATTTATTTGTTTTCATTTTTTTTTTTTTTTAGAAATGATTTTCATAAAGGAAATATTCATTTTTAAAAAATCGAAAAAAAGATCTCTTTTGAATAAATTTTTGATCAACAAAATTGCTACCTTGAGAATTCATGGCTTATACCCTTGCAATCGCACAGGAAAAGAACCCTCTTAAGTTTTATATATGTATATATATATATATATATATAGAAGGTGTTCAAGAAAAACCATTCCATGTTTATATGATAGATAGGACATTCCATGTAAGTTTTTTTACTTACAATCAGTATAGTGTCTCCTAACTATCATATAAATATAGAATGGTTTTTTTTGTTAACACTCTATATGCGTGTGTGTGTTTATATATATATATATATATATTTATATATTTGAAGTTAGGGAAAAAATAACACGAAAATTATCCATCTGTTGTTTCTGTCCTTTGTCCTTTTTACACACAGCGAACATTACGACTACGTCAGCGTAAACGTAATCAACGTAAGGGCTTTGATTTTCATTTACTATCAATCCAGTTTCGCTTCTATTCGATGTCTTTGTATTCGGCCTTCCTGTCCCATGGTGCCGGTACCGAATCAAAGAGGGAGTAGAAACTGCGAATGAAGCGACTTACAATCTCGCGATACAATTCCGAATCGAATCGAAAGGACTTCGTTTATATCTACACGTAGGAAGAAAACTTGATGAGAGAAACGCAAGAGATAGAGTAAAAGAAAAATAAAGAATGAACAAGAGAATCGGATGACCTGTATTCCAAGTATAACAGAATCTAATAAGAAAAGGAGAGTATGAAATAGAATTGATAGAAAATTAAACTCTGATAAGAGAAGAAAGAACAAGAAATAAACAGAGAGAGAGAGAGAACCAAAGTGACGAATGTTGAAAAAGGAAAAGAATTTTTTATATAAGGGTCGTAGTTGTGCTTGTAAAGATCTCATAAAAAGGAAACATCATCCGTAACACGCGAACCGCACCAACCTTTTTTTTTTCTTTTTTCTTTTTCCTTCTTTTTTTCCTCCATCCCACTCTCCCACCCTCTCCCCTCCTCCTTACACTCTCCACGTGTCCCTCCATTTCTACCTTCGATGTCTCACCCTAACCGAACCCCTTACGAAGATCAACCAGGGACGTACGTGAAAGGAATTCGTGATTTTCTTCCCCAAAGTATTCTTTTTATTCGGTAATATTCGCGCGACTCCGATCGTGACCAAGTCGATGACGCTTTTTTTACTTTCCTTCCTTTTTTTTTTTTTTTTTTACAATATACTTTTCATCATTTTCCTTCCTTTTTCTTTCTTTCTTTCTTTCATCTTTTTTTTTCTTTTTATACTTTACTCGGTCGTGGCTAAGTCGATGACATTCTTTTTTCCCCCTCTCCCTTTCTTCCTTCTCTCTTTCGTTTTCTTTCTTTTCTTTTCCTCTTTATTTCTTTTATTTTCTTCTCTATCGCTAGCATTTTTATTTTATAGAATATCGTCTGGGACGATCGCGATGCGATCCTAAAATTATATGAATTACAATATTACCGTTGAGCTAAGAAAGATTTTCATTCCCTTTCCCTTCTTTCTTTCTTTCTTTCTTTCTTTCTTTCTTTCTTTCTTCATCTTCTTCTTCTTCTTCTTTTTTGTTTTTTTTTTTTTTTTTTTTATTTCTTTATTTCTTTTTTTTTATTTGACTGAGAAATCATGTAAATGTAGAGGGTTACCCTAACGGTACGGGTTATGAACACTTTTAGAAGATACAGTGGATAAAAGTGTCTCTATGCTCTTGTATACACACACATAGACACACACGTATAAATTCTTTTTCTGAACCTTTTCTTAAATCATCTTAAATCGCCCTCGCATAATCTTTTGGAATTTTTTTGTCGATGGGTAATAAAAAATAATAACGTCTTATGATGCTATATAACTCAATTTTTTGATTTTTTTTCGCATGTTAACAACCAAAAGAAATGTTACGGGTAATATAAAACTTACGGTGCGACTGCACTATTTTGTGCAGTTCGTGAGGGTCGTAAAACTACGAGAGCGTTATCAGACACGCGTGCCGTATCGGATCAGCGATTATAATCGATTTTCATGGAAAATCTTACTTGTCTTTTTCTAATCGTCAGAGTTATAGACCCGTTGGTCGCGATGAATAAGGGCGGCGGCACAAGGCTAGGATATCGTTGAAGGCCGCCAGCAAAATACCGCTCGCCGCGTTACCGCAAATTAATGGGAGAACGTGGAATTCTTTTGATGGATCGATCCCGTGCAGCTCGTGATAACGCTGATGATATTGAATATTGGTAAACGAATATAAAGCGAATGGAAGTTATCACAGTATATTTGTCGAAGTAACAAATATATGTGATTGTTGGTGTGTTCTTGTGCAGTAACGATTTAGATTCTTCTGGATACCTCAGTTTGAGGCATAGCCAGTGATATTGGTAAGACTCGATTGTCTTATTATTTCGATGGGATCGTCCGTCGATTCCTCCCGAACTATCCACGAAGGCATCGATGAAATAGGAGACGGCAAATGAATGTGGAGGAGTTTAAGTAAGTAAATATTGTCTGGGAAAGGAAAGAAATATTCTTACTCGGTCGTAGGCTTGTCGGGATAGTTCGTTCGAAAGGTTTAAACAATCTCATGTGCAGGTCTTTATCCTGGTGACCGTGTGAATCCATGTAAGAGTTGCATTGAATTTCATTGATATTTCAAGGGTAGGCGCCAGACGAGCCATTACCTCGTCGCGCTTAGGAGTCTACTTTTACAGCTTATTTATTCTTCGGCTCGACGTATTATTGAAGATTAGGTGCTTGACTATAAAAGCTTAAGCTCGGAAAAGGGTAGCAATGTGTGTGTGTGTGTGTGTGTGTGTTTTTTTTTTTATCTATGCGTTTTCCTAGTGATTATCCAACGAGTTCCCAATGGCAGATATTTCCGATAGTGATAAATATACATGACCCTTAGGCGTAAGTACTGTGACGAATTGAGGAACACACGCGTGGGTCAACAACAATATTTAATTATAACTTGTATTTAGGAATTATTAATATTTCGATATAAATTATCAATTAAATTCGTGACGAAAAAAATTAAAACAGAATTAAATGAAGCTTGAAATATACAGCTATTTGAATAATTTAAAATTGAAGATTTTTAAATTAAGTAAAATTGTAGAGACTTATAGGCCTTTAGAGATATAACGGAATAGAGAGAGAGAGAGAGAGAGAGAGAGAGAGAGAGAGAGAGAGAGAGAGAGAGAGATATGGAATCAAATATCTGTTACATTATCTTTTCTACTTTTATTCTTATTCTTATCTTTTAAAATATATAAACGAAGAATAAATATTTCGTGGCTTATCACAAAGAAATATTAGTCATTTTAATCGTATTATAAGATTTGCGAAAGAGAGAGAGAGAGAGAGAGAGAGAGAGAGAGAGAGAGAGGGAGAGAGAGGGAGAGAGAGAGAGGGAGAGAAACAAATATTTTCAGAATAATCTCATATTGTCTTCGTCCTTTTCTTCTTCTCTCTTTCCCCAATGTTATCTTTTAACATGTACGAAAGAAAAAGAAAAAAAAGAAGAAATATTCTACGATTTATTACAAAGAAACGTTTGTTCCTATAATCGTACTAAAAAACATGCAGGAGAAAGATAGAAAGAGAGAGAGGGGGTGGATGGTTGACGGGGAGAGTTGGATTGGGTTGGGGATTGGGGATTGGAGGGGATCGTGGGATCGTGGGGTGGGGGGGTGTGCAAAGGTAAAGAAATATTTGCGAGACGATCTTTATACCGTCTACGTTCTTTTCCTTTCTTTCCCCTTTATTTTTATCCTTTGACGCACCTTTGTAAGGAAAAAGAATATATATTCTATGAATTTCTCGCGAAGGTAAAAAATATCTTTCCCTTAAAAATCTTACCGCGAAAGCGAGCAAATGCGAGAGGAAAGGGAAGAGGAGAACGTAAGAGAAAGAGATCGAGAGAAATAGAAAGTGGTGGGAGGGGTAAAGAAATGTTCGCAAAGATAATCTCATACCATATCTGTCATTCCTTTTTTTTTTTTTTTCTTATTTTTATCCTCAAACTCGCATAAAAGCAATGAATAAATATTATGCGGTTTATCACAAAGGAACATTTCTTTCCTTTAATCGTACTGTGAGATATGCAAATAAGAAGCGGCAAAAAAAGGAGAGACAGAAAGAGGGAGAGAGAGAGAGAGAGGGAGAGGGAGAGAGTGAGAGACAGACAGAGAGAGAGAGAGAGAGAGAGAGAGAGAGAGAGAGAGAGAGAGAGAAGAGAGAAAAGTTTAAGAAGAAAGTTTATTTATTCGGAAGAATGGCATGGGATAAGAAGGGTAAAGGGGTTTGACGGGGGTTAGGGGTTGGGGGTGGCAATGAAGAGCACAGCTCGAAGACCAACTTCAATATCTTAGAATAATGTGAACTAGTGGTGATCCCAAAGCGTGTGGAAAAGTAGGTCGGATCTTCGATCTCTTTTATCTTCTCTCTCTCTCTCTCTGTCTTTCTGCCTGTCTGTCTGTCTCTCTCTCTTTCTCTCTATCTCTATCTCTCTCTTTATCTCTTTCTCTTTCTCTTACTTAATTCCTAACTCTTTGACTCTCTCGTTTCCGTCTCCTTTCTTTCATTTTACGTTCATGTCCTCGGTGTCTTCCATTTTGTCTCTTCGCGTCTCTTCATTTTCGCACCCGTATTCGTTGTTCATCTCCTTGTCTTTGTTCTCCCGACGCTCTCCCACCAACGCTTGAATGAATTTGATCTCGCTCCTGTCCTGTCCGTCAATCTGTCTGTCTGTTTCTATCTCTATCTCTATCTCTCTTTATCTCTCTATCTCTATCTCTCTTTACCTCTCTATCTCTATCTCTCTTTACCTTTCTATCTCTCTCTCTCTCTCTGTCTCTCTCTCTCTTTCTCTCTCTCTCTCTCTCTCTCTCTCTCTCTCTCTCTCTATCTATCTATCTATCTATCTATCTATCTTTTCATCTCTATCTCTCTCTGTCTTTATCTCTATCTATATCTCTATCTCCATCACTGTTTTTCTCACTCTACACTCTTCGTGTTATGCATGTCAGGTAGCAAGCTGTGGCGCGAAATTCGAAGGATGATTCTTTTTTTTTCCCTTTTTTTATTATAACGGACATGTCGTCATTGATCGATCGATCGATTGATGGAGAAAAAAGGAAAAAAGTAAAAAAGAGAAAAAAAAAGAAATGACAGAGAAGCAGGGAAAACAAAATTTACGAGACATCGGTTGGCGTTCTGTTCTGATGACTTTTATCTATCTCGATTTTTATGATTGAAATTATTTTTCTAAGTTTTCGACTCTTTAGATCTTTTTTCTTCTTCTTCTTCTTCTTCTTTTTTTTTTTTTTAAATTCAACAATATCTCATTAAAGTTTGAGCGCTGATTTCAGTTAAAAAAAAATTATTCTTTGATTTACGGTATGACGCGCGATATAAAATTTAAATAACAATAACAATAACAATAACAATCACAATAACAATAACAATAACGATAATAATAATAATAATAATAATAATAATAATAATAATAATAATAATAATAATAATAATAATAATAATAATAATAAAAATTATGATAATAACGAAGTTACGTCTTTATATAATTTGTATAAATATTTCGTAACGAAATATATAATTATATAAATTTATAATTATAAACGTTAATATATAAGTAATATAAATTTTAAGTTTTTTTTTTCTTTTTTATTTATACGATACAATACAATACAAAGTATACTTACAGATAGAAATTTTTTGTCAATGTAAATTCAATATCAAACAATATTACGAAAGGTACAAGTAAAATTGAATGAATGTTTAAATATATCCCAATAATAAGGATTAAAAAAGAACTCGTCAGCTCTTCTTCTTCTTTCTCTCTTTTTATTTCTTTTTCTTTTTTCTTTTTTCTCTCCTTTTATTCGAATAAATCGAAGATAGCTTCATTGAGGCAAGGGCGGGGAGTGGGTGGGGGGAGAAGGCAGGATAAAACGGACAAGTTCGAGGTGAGCCCTGTCTTTTTATGCAGGAACGGAGTCAGCCATTTAATTCTCATAGTAAAAGAAAGCGGCAGCCAAGAGGCATTATATTCGGTGCTGTAAGATTCGCAATAAACGTCGACACAGTAAAGGTCGACTTGTGGGCGTATAAAAACGTTCCGTAGATAATCCATCGTCCTTCGAGGGCCTATATCGAGCTCTTTTCGTAATCCTAACCGAGCCGAGACCATTTGCGCCTACCAAAACTATATTATTCTTATTGATAAAACGTCCGTGTAATCTTTATTATAGTTTACACTCATCGTTGTTATTGTTTTTATCTGTTTGCCACTCGCCCCGAGTATCATCCGTAGTGAAGAACATTAGAAAATTCGGAAAGAATGGAAGAAATGATATATCGAATGTGTTTTTCTTTTTTCGTTTTCTTTTCCTTTTTGTAATGATACATCGAATATTTATGTATGAGGGGGAGGTGGGAGACGGTAGGGTGGTACGGCGAGACCGGGAAATTTATTAAATTAAAAGAATGGAGTTATTAATGTTCCTATGTATATTTCGTTATGAAAAGATATTAGAAATATATTTTGTAGATATTTCTTTTTAATTAAGAGAAGAAAAACAGAATAATAAAAAACGATTTTTAATAATAATAAAAACGTCTAATAGATGTATCATTTAATATTATAACTAAATTCTAAAATTAAAAGTATATAATTATCAATATTATTAGTATTTATTTTACAATCAAAAATATTGAACGATGATACGTTGTGTCTATTAAAGTTGGAATAAAGAAACAAAAAAAAGAAGATGAAATATCGACAAAATAAAATGTAATCAAAATAGACACTAGCGTTCTTGACGGATCGTTTAAATCATATTTAAAGTAATTAAGAATTGAATTATTATGTACTCTCTGGAATGTAATAATAATAATAATAATAATAATAATAATAATGATAATAATAATAATAATAATAATAATAATAATAAAAATTTAAAAAAATGTAACATCTCATATCACATATCATAATGAAGTAGATATTACGTGAATATGAATATACGTGTATATATGTAAGTACATAAATGAGTTACATAAAGTATTCTCAATCAACGTGAACTTTTACGGAGGAAGGACGATCTAAAATAACGTGCATACATTATATCGCCATTGATAAGAGCTAAATATAACGTGGAACTACGAGGAAGTGGTTAACCTTGTGAAAGGAGAGATATAAAGAGAGAAAGCATGTATTTATATATAAAATATCTATATTCTATATCAGGAATAAACGAGTCTGAAAATATTTATTAGGATAATTTATCGATCGATATGTCAGTTCGTATTTACTTTTTTATACTAATCTGTCTGTCAATTTGCCAATTTATGTATCGGTTGTTCGACAATTTGCTTGTCAATTTATCCGTCAGTCTGTCAATATGACCGTTTATCTATATATTATCTTTCTTTGCTAGAGTGTCGATCAGTCTGTTTGTCGACCTGTATGCCTATATGTCTGTCAATTTGTTAGTTTACAAGTCTGTCAGTACGTCAGTTTGTTTAGTTTAGTTTAGTTATATACCCGTTACTTCATTAATTTTATCTGTTCGTTTGCCAATTCGTTTTTCCGTACTCTCAATTTGACAATTTACAATTCTACCTGTAAATTTGTTAGTACAGTTATTTGTCCGTAAGTTCGTCACTTTATCTGTAAGTTTATCTGTCAGTTTGCCACTTTCTGTCGATCTATCGATTTGTCGGTCAGTTTACCCATTTGTTTATCTGTCCGTATATTCGTTAGTTTATCTGGTAAGTATGTCTGTAAATTTATCTACCTGTCTATCAATATATCTGTCCGTTCGTTAGTTCATCCGTATGTCTGCCAATTTACTTGCTCGTCCGTCAGAATGTCCGTTAGAATATTTGTAAGTAGGTCTGTCCGTTTGTCTGTTTATATGAAATTGTTTGCCTATCTGCTTCTCTCTCTCTCTCTCTCTCTCTCTTTCTCTTTATCTTCGTATATCTCTGTCGAAATGCTTCAATTAACGTCTAATTAAGGTGAGAAAATCCTTTTGAACTTGGGATATCTATGGTTAGCATCGTGCACTGTTCTCTCTTACGCGAAACTGAATATTCCGCATTGGCGCAGAGCTCAGTCGCGGTTATACGCGAGATAAGCGCGGAGGTGGTGGCTATTCGCGGTGAAAAGCTATTTCTCTCTCTCTCTCTCTCTCTCTCTCTCTCTCTCTCTCTCTCTCTCTCTCTCTCCAATGCTTCTGTGATACGCGAGACACGAAGTAAAAGTCGATAACCGACTCTCTGTCTCTCTGTCTCTCTCTCGCTCTCTCTGTCTCTCTCCCTCTCTCTCTCTCTCTCTCTCTCTCTCTCTCTCTCTTCGAAAAGCTAGTGACTTTTTGTTGTAACTGCGAACTCAACCATTTTCTCTATTTTTCTTTTTTTTCTCTCTTTCTCTTTCTCTCTCTTTTGAAAATAAAAAAAAAAAGAAATAAAAATAGAGAGAGAGAGAGAGAGAGAGAGAGAGAGAGAAGAAGAGAGAATCGTCGCAATGATTTTCAATGTCACGTCACCAGAGATTTGCAAATTGTCCTCGTACGGAATTTCTCTGTAGTTGTCAACCTTCTCATCCAATCGAAATCTTCGAATTCCATGTAAATATTTTATTCGATGGATAAACTTTAAAACGAAATTAAATGAACGAATGGGAATTTAAAAAAAGAACCTAGGAATATCATTATATGTGTAATAATTAAAGATTTTCTAATAAAAATCGACGACATACTTCATTTCCCTATTTCTTTCAAACGTTTTAACCACGATAAAATTGCTATTTCCTTTTCTTTTCTTTTTCCTTTTTCTTTTTTTTTTTTTACAATATAATTAGCCTAATCTTCACTTCCTTCCTTTCACAATATCGTAATATTTATTATTAAGCTCAAAAATTTTTCATCCTGCTTGACACTTTATGAATGTAATATAATAAAGTATAGGAATGTTATATTTTAATTAATCGTCCAAATGTTTCGTTCTAATATTATTTGAATAATTTTTTATTTCGATGGAAAAAGTGTTAAGTAAATAATATTCGTTACTATAAAAAATATTGTAATAAAATATTACAGTAATTGAACAATTCGTTAACGCATAATTATTAATGTATTTTCTCTCCCTCTCCCTCCCCCCCCTCTCTCTCTTTTTATCTCTGTTACATAACGATTTGTCTTAATTAGCCGATTTAATTAACGTGTCACTCTGAGGGATGGATATGTAAGTGAATTGACTTATCGAAGAATATGAAAGAATAAAAATCGTACGTCAAAGTTCCTAGTTAGAAAATTCTAACGAGGCGATTAGTGTAATGGAAATGATGAATTATTATATATAACTAAAATAGCAAAGCACGATCCCATAGAAGGGAATCAATCATCCGTGTGTGTCCCCAACAAACGGCTCCCGGATCGTCGAGTTTCCATCGTCCTGTTCATTAATCACATTTAATTGCCTCGTGAATCGTTGGAGAGATCACGTCATGATCAAGCATGATATATACATACATATTGAATTATCGATTAACAAAACTATGAGCATTATGAAACTCTGTGTGAGATTTTCATTCTTATCTTATCGCGTTCAACGATTTTTTATAATCTTTAATTCTCTCTCTCTCTCTCTCTCTCTCTCTCTCTCTCTCTTTCTCCTTTTTTCTCTCTCTTTTTTTTCTACAACAGACATACAATCAAATTCGTAATTCAATTTGTATATTTCTGTCAGAAAGTTACATAGACAAATTTCGAGGAAAAAAGTTACATTGGAGTATTGAAAAACAAAAAAAGAAAAAAAAAAAACAAGAAAATTTGTCGATTGATTTAAAAACATTCGAATTGTGCATTATATATTTCAACGAATAATAATTCGAGTTTCTTTAAATAATTTCTAATTTGTTAGATAATCGAGTGAAAAAAGAAAAGAGAGAAAAAGAAGAAGAAAAAAACAGAAAGAGGTAGAAGGAAATTATTAAGAGAAGAAATTTTGATAATTTTTATTATTAATGTAAACGTAATTGTTTTCGATAAACATCTAAACGTATGTGAATATTAAAAAGGATACTTTCCGTTCGCTTACAAATATTTCCTTCTATCCGAATAACAACCGGACGAAAAATAATAAACACTTATTTATGAGATTTGATTCTTCAACTATCATACTGGATGATATAAAATGAACTGTTCGCAATATTTCCATGCATTCCATTCCATTAAGTCGTCTTTTAGATCTGATAAATGATAATGCGTAACGTCGACGTATAAATTTGTTTCGAGGTAGCGAAAAAGCGAAAAAGAAGAAAGAAAGGGAGAGAAAGAGATAAAGAGAAAGACAGACATAAAGAGAGAGAGAGAGAGAGAGAGAGAGAGAGAGAGAGAGAGAGAGAGAGAGATATGGATCCCGTTTCAGATTGCATTCGCGTTCATCCAAAAAATATGGAAATGCTTTCGCTTAGTGGCTTCCGACGATGGTGCTAGCACAAAGGGTGAGACTTCGAAAAGCTCGAATAGGATCTATTCCGCATTGGCGTAGAACTTACATCGTATAAAAGTGAATGAGAGAATGAAAGAGAGAGAGAGAGAGAGAGAGAGAGAGAGAGAGAGAGAGAGAGAGAGAGAGAGATAAAGAGAATCTTTGCGGTGAAGCTTTTCTCTTTTTCATTCTATACGAGGGAGGAAGAGTTAGAAGGACATACATGGACATACATACATACATAAGTACAAATAGGTACATAGATACCGCCTGCGCGCACGCACACACACACACACACATATGGATATAGTTGCATCCTTTTATTTCCTTTTGGAGCAGAGCCAAGTGACAACGACGTCGACTCCGCTTTGCCCTTTTCCAGGACCTCCGATTATTGAAAGTGAATGTGCAATCTTGACTAGTCTCTAAATAAAATTAGAAACGTCGGGAATGGTTCATTTTGTTTGGATAACCCTAACCTCGATGTATTTCTATTCAAATATACATATCCAGGTATTTCTATGTTATATAGTTTTAAATGTTGATAATCGTTAATCAATGTGTTATTCAATACTGTACTATAAATATACTGTGTACATCCATATGTATATATGGAAATAATCATTTTTTTTGTAGGTGGATACGTAAAGGACATATTGTATAAAGGTCAATTGTATATTTCTTCTTTTTTTTATATACATTGATCGATGCAGCTTGGTATTCTATATTAAAAAGGTATTATTAGTTTAGAAAATATTTTCATTGAAATACTTTCAATGAATCATACGGAGATGTGATTAAAATGTATTAAGAGTGGTAGTAAGTAAATAGTAATACTGATTGTAAGTTATGAAAAACAAATGTCTTACGAAATTTCATTCTTTCTATTTCGTACATTATTGACCGCTAATAGATCTTCTATTTTTTATTTTAATTAAACAAACTAAAATTTATACAATTATAATAAAAATTTTTTTAATGATTTCGTTATAGCCACGTCTTTATCACCAAACGAAAAAAGTAAAAATTAAATTTTAAAAATTATTTTTTTTTTTACCGATTTTATTATACCGATGTCATTACAACAGTTATTATTATTATTATTATTATTATTATTATTAAATAAATGAAGAATAAATTAACCTTGAAAACGGTGTTTGTTTCAAGTCACTACGATTTTTCATTTCGGAGATATTGCCTTTGAAAAATTACCATTCATAATTCGTACAGTATAGCAGTTTGTAGTAGTAGTAGAGTAGTAGTAGTAGTAGTAGTAGTTGTAGTAGTAGTAGTAATAAGGCCCCGTAATTTCTCAGAATTTATATAGGTCAGCGTGTCATTGAGTAAAATTGAATGAAATTATATAGGTCAGTGGGTTGGCGTAAATATCTTCTTTTTAAATGGGAATATCTCTGGAACTAAATGTCATAAAGACTTGAATCAAATATCATTTTAAAGGGCACGATCCGATCTTTTCTTCGACGTATTGTTAGTAATTAATTAACAATTTCTTATGAACAATTTATTGTAAACAAATTCTCACGACTTTAAATCCTTTTATTTTGGCAAACCATAAAATTCAAATTGCAGCTCCGATTTATGAAATAACGTAAATTAATAAATAATTAATAAACAAATTACTTTATTCTAAATTGTTAATAACCGCGTCTTTTTTTTTCCATGTGAATATCTCTCGTACTACATGTCATAGAGACTTGAATAAAATACCACGTTAAAGGTCATGATTTGATCAAATTATTCAACGAGTTGTTAATAATTAGTTAACAATTTATTATGAACAAATACTTAGGATCAAAATTTATGTTATTTTGCCAATCATAAATTCCGATTGATTTGTATAATTGGATAAATTAATAAATAATTAATAAACAAATGCTTTTTTTTTTATACTTAAGGAACAATTTTTTTTTTACAGTATTAAAAGCCCACATGTTCATTTGCATAGGAATATTTCTAGAATGAAAATTCGTAGAGGCTTAGCATAAGTACACAAATTAATCGCAGGTTAAGCAAAAATTAATTCCAAAATTAGCGGAAAATAATGGGGGTACATGATGCGTAAAGAAATCATTAATCTCTTACCACTACTATTTAATTGCCATTATTTTTATTACATTTTAATACAATCTCTACGCATGATTTATCAATAATATTAATATTAAACATTTCTTCACAACTAATAATTTCTCGGCAAATATTGGTTACGTTTGGATCGCATCCAGATGGATATATTCCCATATTCCCATTGGAATCAGATCGATTGTTGTTTTTGGGATTCTTATATAGTATCTTGAATGTTTCTTTCGATTATAATAAAATAACTTCGATCTTCTATTTGACGAATAGAACTAGACATCGGATAAATACTCCGTTATATCAGAGGAGTAACATAGAAAATGTGTTTACGCGTGTATATATATACATATATATGTATGTGTGTGCGCGCGCGCCTAAATATATGTATATATATATATATATATATACGTGTGTAAGTTATACATATACCAGCATAGATTCTTATCCATTCACATTGAGAGACGTCGAGTAGCTGGATCGATAAAAGGCCAGACGGAAGAAACGGAAACGTCAAAGGAATCCATTTCGTTACATTGTCGAGAACGGTCTTTTTCTTTCCTTCCTTAGTATAGTTTATATCATTGATCCTTAGAAAATCGGACGACTAGGAAACGCTAAAAGCATTTTTATTGGTCATTCTTCTATTCTTAACGTGTAATTAACTTGATCGATGATCTCTTTCTCTCTTTCTCTCTCTCTCCCCCTCTCTCTCTCTCTCTCTCTCTTTCTCTCCTTCAATTTATATTCCTATCCCCTTTGTATTTTTTTTTAGTTTTATAATTTAATAGAACTATTATAGAATAAAATTATATAACAATTTTAAAACAGAATATTTAAGAAATAAATAGACAGTAAGATCATAAAAAAGAATACACACACACACACACACACGTATATAATACTATATTCTTTATTAATATTAAAATGAAAATATTATAATATATTTAATTGAGTTAAATAATATATTTGTGATTGCTTTGTTGCATTATATAAAAAAAAGTAATAAGATAAAAAGATTGGTAATGCAAGGTAAATGAAATTTATATTAATATTTTTTTGATTTAAGTTTAATAGTGGGAACGTTAATGGATTAACAATTTTTCTTTTAATTATTACGAACTTATAATTTATATTCTGTGGATTTAATTATATTATCGTTTCCATGTTATATATATATATATGAAATATAATTTTTTATAATATTTGTATACATAAAAAAATATGAAACACTAAAGAATAAATATGATTAAGGGCAAGTTTCAAAGAAATATAGAAAAAAACTACATAAATTAATTGAAAAAATTACATCTGTTGTGTCTGATTTGTTCTTTTCGGTTTTTTTGTAAACATTCATATATCACATATAAAGTTACATTCAATTCGTAAATTTCTAATTAACGCTTAAATTTATGTTTTAAACGTCACGACGTTTCTAGAAAAAAGATGAAAAAAATAGTAGTGATTTAGAATTTGTGCAACTTTCCTTAATTCAAAAAACCAAACCCAAAAATTATTCGTTGAACAAAACAATAAAATAATAAACAAAGTTATTCGTTGTTCCAGTTTAAATTCTTTATCACTATCGTGACTATTTCTCTCCTTGTCGTTTATTAATAGTGTTTCTACGGATCTTCCCTCGCGTGCGAGCGTTATGCTAATCGTGAAAACGATTACATTCCGAGTTGAATTTGTTGTCGCCGTTTCGATTCGTTTGAATCGATCAAATCCGAAGGACTCTCTTCTCTTTCTCTCTCTCTTCTCTTTCTCTCTCTCTCTCTCTTCTCTCTCTCTCTCTTTTCTCTCTCTCTCTCTCTCTCTCTCTCTCTCTCTGTCTCTCTTTCTCTCTCTCTCTCATTCTTTACCATGCAAAGCTTAGGTTTATTTCTAGGCTGGGTAACAATAATAGCTTTACAAACGATTTTCATAGCAACTCTAGGAAAACTATATCCCCTTATATTTCTATCTTTTGCTAACGTTGAAAATATTATATGAAAATGATGAAGCAAATTTTGTTGAAATTATTAAAAATTTTATGTGCAATTTAACTGTTAAGTATTAATAATGTTTAAAGACGATAACAGTTTGAAATAATAAAGCGAATAATGTCGAGAAAGAGAGAGAGAGAGAGAGAGAGAGAGAATTAATGTTATATTTTTTTCTAATATACTTTTTTGCATCTCTCATTTGTGTGTGTATATTACAAGAATTGATATTATATATATCATATACTAATTCATATAATAATAATTATTATTATTATATTATATACAACGTTAAAGATAATGCCTTGTTTTTATAATAATAATTTACTAATAATATATGCATATATATATATATATATATTATTGTACATAAACATTATAAAAAAATATTGTAAGGTACTTTTTGTAATGAATATTAAAAGTAGATGTGCAAAAAGTTCTCAATAAAGGAATTAAACTTAATGAATAATTTAAAGTTAAAGCACGATTTTTAAACGATCATTGATTATTATAAATCATTATAAATATAGCTTCAACTTTAACTTAATTTTATAAAATAAAATTGTATCTGTAAAATATCAGAATGCAATAAAATAATTTTAATATCGTATTCTATCGTAGAAAATGTAGTGGCGAAATATCTCTTTGTTTTTATAACGTTAGAAGTTATATTCGTATTATCTTCATCTTGTTTTCTTTTTTCTTCTTTTTATTTTAGAAAAACAGACATTTGAAAATAGAAGTTATATTCGTATTATCGCTATCTTGATTTTCTTTTTTCTTCTAGAAAGATAGATATTTGGAAATAGATTTTTCTAGACAATCTGGGGCCGCATATTGATATATGTATATATACTACATATAGTACACATACGTATATATGTGTGTGTATTTACACACACATATAAGTATTTACACAATGATCTTTTATGATATAGAATATGAAATATAGAATATATATTCTTTCCTTTTATACATCTATGCTATTCCGTTGTTAAAAAAAAAAAATGATGTTTTTCGAAATGACTTTCTAACAATTAAAACTTCTTTATAACAGGATAAACTCTACTATGACGAATAAGTCTAATGAACATGATAATTCACATTTACACGAATTAGTTTACTAATTGCCGTAATTGTTGCCTTCCCTGACGCATACAAAATTGTCCTCGGTAAATGAAGTTATGCATAATTTCACGGCTACATACTGTAATAAGACTTCATCAATGACATACAAATCAAAAGTTTAACAAATCCTAATAATTTATACGAATCTAAAATTTAAATTATAGGAATGATAGCATGCTTATAAATAATAAATAATAAATAATAAATAATAAATAATAAATAATAAATAATAAATAATAAATAATAAGGATAATAATAATGATGATGTTGTTAATGATGATGATGCTAATGATGATAACAATAATAATCATTATTATTATAATAATTGAAGTAATAATAATGTTGATAATAATAATGATTCTTGATTGACGTTAATAATATAATAATAATTATTATTAATTTATTAATTAATAATTAATAAATTATTATTATAATTATGATTATGATGATGATGATGATGATGATGATTAACGATAATAACAATAACTATAATATTAATGACGATGCTTATGATGACGATGACAATAATAATGATAATGATGATGATGATGATGACGATAACGACGACGATGATATTATGTTCATTATCACTAATAATAAAACAGATTATGACAATAACGATAACAACAATAATCCTAATTACGACAATGACGGTGATAACTTTTAATATATTTTTTAATAGAATGAAAAATTAAACACTCACTTATCCTCACATCAATGGTAGTTTCAACGCCTACGTAACTACGTAAGCCTTATATATGTATATACCTACATACATATATATAGTTTTATATGTATATATGTATATATAATAATATGTGTAAGTATAAATTTAAGAAAATGAGTAGGTAGATGATAGCTCGCGAAAGGGTCACACAAATGAAATGTCAATTGACTGTAGTACAATCAGGCCATTCCACCCTGCTTATTTAGCTCGATCTTTGTTCTGTCTGGTGGACTGTCTTACTCCTCCTTTATAAGATATTTCTCATTTTCTCTCACTCTATCTCTCTCTTTCTTTCCTTCTAATTCTTCATCTCCTTCTCCCTTTCTTTCATTGTCACTATTTCAAGAGACAAAGTTGTCGTCGTGAAAGAGACCGAAGCTGTGGTGGTGGCGAACGCAGACTCAATTTAATGGAAGGGAAAACGTGAGATAGTCGAGAATGCCGAGTCTGCGGTCGTTGAATTCACAAATACGAAAGAGAAAGATAGAAAGGAGAAAGAGAGAGAGAGAGAGAGAGAGAGAGAAAGACACAGAGAGAGAGAGAGAGAGAGGGTAGTACACATTTTCAAGACTGCGTGACCTGTCTCTTTCTTTCTTATTTATGTAGAAAGAGAAAGGATTATTTGCCATTCCAACTACACTACTACTACTATTGAAATCTCAACATACGTTTTATTCAACGAAAGCTCTAACGAAAGATCGTTCGTATTTCAATTTATGTGGTTGTTAATAATTAAGATACAATAATGATTTAATAATGAAGAAATTAACGGCTACTGAATCACTTCCGTTATCATAATTTCTCTTAGAATGCATATTTTAATGAAAATCCACTGATTGCATAGTGTATCATTCTGTTAATTCAATCTATTATGAATTAACTAATTGAGATAATATCTGTTGTTAATTTATATAATTAACCAGAGATAGTTCTACTTCCATATATATTACTGATATATACTCTTTAATATTTTATATATGTTTATAAAAATAATTTGAGATAGATAAAATAGATATAAAATAAAAATGATTAACGATCGTATTCGTTAGAATTTGTTAAAATTTGTTCAAGCTTTAATAATAAATTTATCGTTTAATAAATTCATATAATTAATCAATAATAATCTTTATCATTTATTTATATTATTTAAATAGTAGATATAATTATAAGAATAATATGAAATAATTTGTTTCAATATAAAATTCTTTCTTTTTTAAATTTAAATAATAAATTGTAACCGCTAATGCGGCTAAATCCTCTTAACATTACAACTACCTTATCAGTCAAAATGACTGGTTTTACAATTTCATTATAAAATTCCTACTTTTGTGTAACATTTTTTTTCGAAATGATGCAATGACTTTTGCAGGGTTAAGTAAAGGTTGTATAAAATGAATTTTATTTTTAAATAACTTACACAGAATTGGAGTAATTTTTTGTCAAAACCAGTCAAAATGACTGGTCTTTAAAAAAAAAAAACGTAAAAACAGAATATTTTTTTATTTATTAAATTATTACTATCTGAAAATATAAAAAGTATTTAACGTTATGGAATTACAACTATTTAATGCCAACTATAAAAAATACAATATAATTATGATAATAACATCTATAATAATACTAACAAGTATAACTGGTACTTTTCAAAGTGGAAAAAAGCCTTACAATTTGTTTCCTGGAATCGACACCGTTGATTAGATATTTAGATGAATCTTCTGGCTCTTTGTTACAATATTTTCTCTTATCCCATGACTTATCTGGCGGTAAAACATAGAGATAAAAATATAGCCGTAGGTAATGTGATTACTGGCTTTTTGTTACAATATTTTCTGTTATGTCACAACTTATCTAGCGATAAAACATAAAGAATCATAACCGTAGATAACATAACAATACTAATCGATGCCGTTTCACACGATCATTCTGTGTACCACAGTCATTGAAAGAGGATATAATTTTTTGTAACATAATGATATTTTATAAGTCCAAAAAATGGTCAAACGTATAAAACCCTCGAATTTTGCTGAAACTAAACAATATTCCAATATAATGTTCTGATATCGAGAACGAACATAATGAATTGGAAGAAAATGAAATACTTTAGAGTGAGAATAGTGATAATGAGATTGTAGACCATGAACAAGTTGAGGAGTCCTCGTATAATGAATTAGAAAGTATTATTACAGATGTTATTATCATAATTATATTGTATTTTTTATAGTTGACATTAAATAGTTGTAATTCCATAACCTTAAATATTTTTTCTAAGATAGTAATTAATTAATAAATAAAAAAATATTCTGTTTTTACGTTTATTTAAAGACCAATCATTTGGACTGGTTTTGGTAGAAGTAGGTAGGTTTTTTTTCGGTGATTCTAGTTTTAATAAATCTCTATTAATAAGTTTACTTAATTGTAGATAGCTTCCATGAAAATGAGGCAATGTAAGTAAAGAGATTAAAAAAAAAAAAAAAGAAAAAGAAAAAAGAAAAAAGAAGGAAAAACAGAACATCAAACAGGAAAGATGCTGAGATATAAAAATGGTATAAGAAACGAATGAAGAAACGTGATGATAAATAAACGGAAAAGAGAATGGACGAGTGGTGACGGTGCAATTCTGAAAGATAATTGGAGTCTTTAATTGATTATATATGCTCGAGATAATTAAATAAGAAAAATGGAATTTCTCAAAAGAGGGGCAGGCAATCGATGCATAATACGTACACAATAATTTGTGAGAATCGATAATATGCTGGGAAACTTTTCTTCTTAACGTTTTTTCTTCCGTTACATTTATTTTTTACGAGTTCAAACGAGAGAACGAATCAAACATTCTCAAACAATTGTGAAAATTAATTTGAATTTACTCATATTTTTCCTTAGAACTTCCATCGGTTAAATATTATTTACTTTTCTTTTTTGTACGATTGGATATTAAAAAAAAAAAAAAAAAAAAAAAAAGGAAGGGAAAAGTACATTCGTAATTATTTTTATCTAATTAATTTTATTTTTACAAAAACAAACAAACGAAACTATCATCCCACTTGATATCTTCTCGAGGGATATTATTTAATGCAATTACTTTCATTTAATACAACGAATTATAATTTTATTGAAAATTAATTAACAATTAACAAATAAACGAGTGATGACAAGTAAAAATAATAACATTATTATGACTATAAAATCATAATAAAATTAATGTAAATAAATAACTTAATAATTAATAAATAAATACATGTTCGTGGGTGTATGTGTGTATATGTATGTGTTCCATAGGATATAAAATATTTGGCGAAAATTAATTAACAATAGTAAACAAACAAAAGGAGTATTCGATAACGATTATGATTTCACTCATTTCAAAAGAAGAAATCTTTGAGTTAAAATTAGTTAATCGAATTAAAATGTGTTAAATGAATTAACTTTAAATGATTCTGTTATTTTGACATAGTATCAATATTCTAACGTTAATATTTAATTCTTCATTTAATCAATTTAACGGCTGATCTATTTTTTCTTCTTTTTCTTTTTTTTTTTTCCTTTTATCTTCGTCGACTAATCTGATTAACGTGAATCTATCGATTGGATCGTCGGAACGAAATGTTGGATCGTCGTGTCTTCGTCGAATAAAAATTTTCTTTGTTTCTAATCGAATGAGAGAGAAAGTTTCTTAAACTTCCCATCAGTAAACGATTAATTGGTCATTAACTGACCTTTCTAATCGAACGGGATAAAGATTTTTCTTCTTTTGAACTAACACAAAGGTTCAACCCTTCTCTAACTTTCCTGAAATTGCCTGAAGACGTAGAATAGACAATTGAGTTTAAACTGATTAGAATGATTTGTTTCAACGTTCATTGAGTTTAATTTCGAAGATCAAACTTTCGAAATTTCGCGATAGACTGTAATAATACTCGTCAGTTCGACCTTTCAAATTATAAAGTTTATAATGTTACGTTGTCATTAAAAGTTGCACTTCTTTTTCTTTCTTTTTTTTTTTTCCTTGTTTAGTTCTAATATTTCTCACCCGCGGGAAATGCGAATTATCGTCGTTCCACGATGAAACGACATTTAAAGAGTTTTTTACTTTTCGTTCTGATAAAAAGTCTCAAATATCGAGTATAACCCGCATTATGTGTGAGATAAATTAGTGAATTTAGGTTATCAGAAATGTGCAAGCGTTGTTGATATGAGATTACGGAGGAATTTGATTTTCTTTTTTATATTCTTTCATTTATTTATTTTTTTTATTTTTTATTATTTTTTTTTTTTTTATTCTTCTCTTTTCTCTCCCGGAGCGATCGAGTTACGCTTAATATTGAATCTTCAGAAGTGAGAAACGATTTTCGTCGACAGAAATAAGTGTTGTCGCATAGGTTTTTATATCTTCCGAACGAACGAAGACGAGATGGGCGTATCCATCGAAGCGATATTTCGTCACGTGCGACGATCCCTTCAAATTTAAATTCTCGAAGCTCAAGCGATGCCATCCCTCCCCCTCTCCCCTACCCGACCACCACCGTTTTGCAGTTTCCGATATTTCTTAAAATTGGAAAAAAAATCTTATTCTCATGCTTCCATAATGTAACAGAAGAAAATCAAATTTATATGTCCTTTGAAAGTTTTTTTTTTTATTTACATATTATTTATACAAAATTAAATTTATATATATATATGTGTGTGTGTGTGTGTGTGTGTTTGTGCGTATGTTATCAGAAAAAAATTGTCCTCTCTCTCTCTCTCTCTCTCTCTGTCTCTCTTTTTCGTTCGAATATAATTTTGCAAAAGATAAAGTTCTATTTGGATTCTCATTTTTTAAAAGGAAAGAAAAGTCTTACTTTTTCGAAGCGCTATATATAAAAACTTAAGTTCCAAATATTACAGAATAATTTATCCAAAAATAGATCAACTTTGGTCGGATTTCCGACTTATTTTTCGTTCAAATATAATTAAGGAAAAAAAAAAAAGAACGAAAAAACAAAGAAATAAAGAGAAGGAACAAAACGAGCCTGTAATTGAAATTACACATTTTAGTAGAGATAAACTTATAATAATTCGCAATATTCATTTCAATTTTTATCCGACAAGAAAAGTTTACACATTTGGGCTTTAAATTTATCTGGAATAAACTCTTCGATAAAAAGTAAATTTTTGTCAGCTTCGAATTCGCGTGGGTGCAGTAAAAGAAGTTTTTTTACGTGGGCGAAAGGAAATAGATCCGTATATCAATTTACGTATATCGAAGGGGGAGGGAAAAAAAGAAAAGGAAAAAAAGTGAAAAGAAGTAATGGACAAATCGAACAAACGAAACGAGATAACTCGATTCCTTTTTTTTATCTTTCTTCTTATAAAGCTACCCCTGCCAAACCTTTTGTTATTCACGGAAACGTATACTTGACCGAGTTTTCTTCCTCCTTGACAGGACTTGGTGAACATGTAACATACAGAGAGAGAGAGAGAGAGAGAGAGAGAGAGAGAGAGAGAGAGAGAGAGAGAGAGGAAAAGATAGAACATTAACTCGATATACTAATATTTGTATTACTTCGTCATATAACCGATAGATAGTCTATTATTAGAATCATTATTGTTATTTATTTTCTTTTAATGATAACGTATGTATATCAAAGAATTACATTCGTTCGTTCAAATGACAATCATTTTAATATTAATTTAATTGATATTTACTGAACGTATTGAATTGACGATTAATTTAAAAAAAGAGAAAGAAAAAGGAATTATTTGTAAGAATTTACTGACATACATACGTACGAATGTTAGTGTAGAATGTTAAAAAAAAAAAAAAAAAAAAAAGAAAAAACAGAAAAGAAGGAAAATACATATTTTTAATTATTCATATCTCTCTTAATTTATAAAAACTGGAGGCTTATCATAATGCTCTTATAATCCGAATATCCGAGCACTTGAATTACTCATTATTACTCGAAATCTGATTCGATATTCGGACTTTCAATATTCGAATATCAGACTTAAATCCGAGCATGCATTTGAGTACCCAACTTCGGATCTTTTATCACGATGATTCAAATATATAGCTCTTCCCTTTTGTATTCTGATTAAATAGAATACATTTATATAATAAGTAAATAGATTGAATGGAGAAATTTCAAAGGGTAGTATATACCAATATATTTTTTATATAATAATATAGATTATAATTCATATAACAACTATTCCATTTTGGTATATGAAAGTAAATTAATATAAACATTCTGACGACAGAGATAATCTTTCAAGGATTATTTGTTCAATATGATTCATTAATTGACGATAGATATTTTGATCGTTTGTATAAATAATTAAATGTCAGAGTTCAATCGGGATTGCGTCATTTATATTACGTATTGTTATTTTATTATTAAATACCGATCGCGTATGTTTAATATATTTAATCGAATGTTGAAAAATTTTGATTCAAAATGAATAAAAGCCGTAAGAAAGAATCATTTTCGTATCTTTGCCGATGACAATTTCTTTTCTCCCGAGATATAAAATTGTCAAAAATATCGTTTCCCTTAATTTTCGACGATTTATGCGATCTAGATCGCGTTTAATTTGAGTAAACGTTAAATACGTCTCAAATTTAAATTTCAATAACCGAATGTCCTTCGGTAACTATTATTTTGTTGCTGATATTAAATCTAAAGCAATTTGTTTTTAATTATTCTTCAATTTATAAGAATGTTAATTAAAAAAAAAAATGATTGAGAAAAATAATAAACAATACTATTGTATTAAATAAAACGAACGTAAAAATATTTCGAGTAAAATCAAATGTGTTTTACTAACGTAACTTATTATATTTTTATATTGATAATTTATATTTATTTTATATTCTGAGATATCATATCAAATTATATATATATATTTCTTTTTTTTAACCGTTTCTTTCAATTTCTCGTTTAATTCTCTTCGACACGGTATTGAGAATTCGAGAACTAAGTGAATCGAAGTACACTTTTATTAGTTATTTCAAAACTTCGACAACAATCGATATTTTTAGAATAAATCATTAAAACTAACGTTGTATTAAATCGTATTATCATTTTATTACAATCTTGTGAGTATATTATCGGATATTAATCGATGATAGTATCGATAGACCTTTCGTGGGCGAACTATCGATACGATCACATTATATCTCAGAGCTAAATAACCAATCTCTTAACCAATCTCTGTACGCTTTGAAATATCTATTACTATTATCATTTTCCAAAAGATACTAATCGTTATCAATAATTTCTAAAACAAGCTTTGAAATATCTATTACTATTATCATTTTCCAAAAGATACTAATCGTTATCAATAATTTCTACAACAAACATTCATATACGTATACACTACATCCGTCTATATAATTTTTATACTAATAAATAATTAATTTTATATTCATTTTATATTCATTTTATATTAATTATTTATTTTGTAATATCTCGATACGCAACTTCTTAATTAGTTGTGTATTTTTAATTAATTTCGTATTAACCGTGTAATGGATTTACCGTATCGTTTAAAATTCTTTCTATTTTTTCTTTTCCTCATTCTCCCTCTCTCTCTCTCTCTCTCTCTCTCTCGATAAAATTTCATAATACATTCGGGCTCGGTTGAAAGATAAATTATCGAATTGTTATTCGAACTTAGAAAATTTACATATGAATCGAATTTGATATGCGAAGAATATTAATAAAATCGATAATGGTTTGGAAAGGACAGGGAAAAGTCGTTTATGTGCCATTGGACAATTAGTCAATACGATGGACTGTAAAAGCGAGGGGTGAGATAGTGGGTGAGGGGTGGAGTGGGGGAGGGTAGGGGTTTAGAACAGTCGAAATAGAACGATCGAATATGCTCGGAAATAATTGCTTGGTCGACTCCTTTTATTGGATTGGATACAACGATATCTAATCGAGAACAAAGATACCGTTTGGTTGACTTTGAAAAGAATCAAATTGTCTTTTACATTCTTTTCCCTTTTTCTTCCTTTTCTTTTTCTTTTTGCGACGGATGGTATCAAAGTAAATTAAATGATAAAAAATCCAAGTAAATTTTAATACAATATTTATATCCTCTCTTTATTTTATTTTAATTATAAAGAGTCACGTTAGTTAAGCACATTTCATTCAACTCGAAATATTTTTACGTTCGTTTTATTTAATATGATGTGTGTGCTTTTTTTATTTTTTTTTTATAATTGTTTTAAAATCTAACATTCTTATAAATTTAAAAATAATTAAAAAAAAAAATAACAGTGAAGTTTGTGTTTATATGATTAAGAAAGAACTGTGAATATTGCTTTTCTCTTTTATAGTTCCGTTTAAAATATATTTTTGTTCAAAAATAACATTTTTTTTATTTGTTTTTTTTTAATAATTGCGTAACGAACTTGAACACAACGATTCTTATTTTATATAAAAATAATCGAATAACGAATGACATTGCAGTTAATTAGTTTAGTTTTTATTTAGAAAGAAAGATCCGTGGATAAATGATATTAAATAATTTATATTGAATTCGAAATCGATCCTCATTCTTTTCGTTCTAAAATCATCGAAAGAATTTGGAACGAATTTTGTAGCAAATCGATTTAATCATTTGGACTAGTTCTTATTTTAGAAAAAAAGAGTTATTGTATAATTAAGTAACAAATAATTTGGAAAAAATTTGGTCGGAATTCGAAATAAATTAATTCAAATTATTTCGATCAATAAATAATAAAAAGATAATTTTCTGTAATCACGAAATTGATGTTCCTATTTGATTCTGAAATATTGTCGAATGGAATTCTTCTTGGTATCCTATACTACGAGATTTTGTGATAGGTCAGTACTATCTTAAAGTAGAACGATCAATTTCGCAATTTTTCTTTCGAGGATGAGACAGCGTATTTTTCGAAGAAAAAACCGACAAGACGAGAATGGACGAGAGGATCGTTTTAAAGGAGAGAGGACGTCCTTCGTTTACCTGCTACACGTTTTTTTTGTTTCTTTCTTCTATTCGTCTTAAATAACGAAAACATTATAGAAGTGAATGGTACAATAAAAAAAAAAAAAAAAAAAAAAGAAGAAAATTGCGAAATGTTATAACACGAAACGAAAGAGATAAAAAGAAAAAAAATATATAAGAATTGACGGAATGTTAATTGATTAATCATTTTTATTTCGTTTCCAAATATTATTAATTTAGTATTTATTTTATTAATTTATAATATCTGTCAATAATAAAATTATAAATTTATTTATTTAATAATTTGGAATATTATAATTATATCCTTTTTATTATCTAATAAATTTATAATAATCAAATTATACATTTAATATCTTATAATTTGTATTATTGAAATTATGTGTACTACAGACACAGACACACACACACACACATATACAAACATTCAATACTATATATAGTATTAATATTATGTATAATATATATACTATATATATATATTATATTATATTATATTTATTATATATTTGTCATCCAGTAATAATAAAATAATATACATTTATTATTTTAAATATTATTATATTTTAACGAAAAAATATGACGGAATATATTTGAAAAAGAGCATTCACAAACGAAATTTTGATTAAATTTTAACTTTTAAACGATATGTATGTATGTATACATACGTAAATATAACCAATCTATATGTATATATATATATACATATATATATATATATATATATATATATATATATATATATATATATGTACATATAAAATAGATAAGAAGCTTAAACTTCAATTTTTCTATGGAAAAAGCTATCTTTCTTACAAATTCTTGGATGAATCTATTCTCTTTTATTTGATTATTTCAACGTATCAAAGAAAAAGACGTGATAGACTTTGTTCGGAGAGGAAGGAAGTCGAAAAGTATACTTACTTTACTTCGAACTTTCTGCACGTTTCAAAAGTCCCGATTATTCTCTCCCTCCGCTCTTTATCTTTATCTTTATCTTTCTCTTTCCATTTACACTACCACCAGTTACGCGTATTCATTCGATGTATCGAAGATACTGACCGTGCAAGATAAACGAGGCACTTTCTTTCGAGTCTGAGTTTTATTGGAACTTTATTCGAGAAAGAGAACGGACATTATGGTATCGTGCCACTGTTCTATTCCTATCTCTTTTTATCTCTCTCTCTCTCTCTCTCTCTCTCTCTCTTTCACACACTAATAGTAAAAGAAAAAGGGTCATGAAAAGACGTGGAGATATAGGGTAGTCCATTTAAAGTGTTACGGACTATTTTTATAGCAATTGTTACGACTTTCTATTTACATTCTTTTTTATTCCCCTTTTTACCTCTCCCGTTTCTTTTTTGTCCCCCAATTTTTTCCCTCCTTCTTCTCTCTTTATTTTTTATTATCTTTCCTTTTCTTTTCCTAAATCATGCATAACTTTTCGAATAAACGTTAAAGAATTTTGTAAGGAGATTACCGAAGTAAACAATAATTTGTCGACTCATATGAGATATGACATAGCGAATTTGTTTACTACTTTTTTGAAAATTTTTTTTTTTTTTTATTAAATCGTTCAATTTTGTTTGCGCAATCAATTTTGTAAGGATTATTATAATATATATATTTTACTTAATGTAAAATATAACAAAGCGATTTCTCCTAACATAATCGTTACTATTTTACTTCTGTATATTGATATATCCATCCTAGTAATAGTAACCATTAATGTCCATTGATATATACTTTTTATATACTTATATTTCCTTTTCTTTTACTATTTTATTATTAAAGCGTACGATTTTTGAAATAAACATTAGTACATTTTGTTAGGATATTATCGAAATAAATAACAATTTATATTTCTTTTCAATTAAATATACGAATGTGTTTTCATCAATAATAACAAAACAAACATGAAGAAAAGATATTCACGTTAATTCGTTTTCTTTTTTTAAATAATTACTTCTATCCTATCGATAAATAGCAAGAAGAAAAAAGAAAATATTTTTTAAAATCGACGATCGCAATAGATCCGAGGTGAACAGCTGGTAACACTTTACGTGGACCCCATTCCGATCACTTTCATATATCTACGAGTAAAGCGGCGAGAAGATAGAGAACTTATTTTCTACGAAAAGAAACTTCTTAAATTTCCGCTTCGAAAATTTCTGCTACAAAGTCGATATCTAGAATGGAATCGTTCAAAGAGATCTAACAATTGCGACGGTCTATTTCAAACTTCGAAGAAAATCACAAATTGCACTTGGAATTAGTTCGTCAAGTTTTCACGGATAAAAAGGAAAAATTAAAATTAAAAAGAAAAAAAAAAAACATAAATAATTATACAAGAGAAAACAAACGTGCTATCACCCGTCGTTTTCTGTTTCTTGCTAACTCGAAAGGAAATATTTCTTTTTCTTTCAATTTTATTTCATTCTTTCTTTTTTTTTTCTTTCTACATCTATACCAGTTAAATGTTCACAAAAATAAAGGGGAAAAAAAGAAAAGGACAAAAGAATAATTATAACGAGTTATAGCTCGACTAATTGGCTTACGATCATACGAGAATTGTATTTATAATATTATATCAAGGATCGTTCAAACCGTTTAATTTTCGATTTAAATTTCACGCTCTCTTTCTCTCTTTTCCTTTCTCTCTCTCTCTCTCTCTCTCTCTCTCCATCTTTTTCTTTTTTCTCTCTCTTTTTTTTTTTTTTTTTTTTAACGGCGCATATTTAATATATGAACACATACCTGTATTATTCTATATGTATATACATATACATACATACGTTTAAATAAACGATGAAAATAAGCTTTCACGTTAGATACCAGTCATTCCGTTAAAAAAGTTATATAGGTCGTAATGGTACAAAAGTTGAATGAGAGAGAGAGAGAGAGAGAGAGAGAGAGAGAGAGAGAGATTATACGAGCTGGTGTAAAAAAAGTGTAGAGTTTTTTTAAACGAGAGTCATCCTAGGGTAATTACGTTCCTGTTTATTTTAATTCCACGTATATAAGCTTCAATTCTTTGCACGACGTTGGAAAGAAAAAACAGAAGAAGTGAAGAAATAGAAAATAAAAAATAAATAAACAAAAAAGAAAAGAAATTCCCTTTCTATTCATTCCTTTGTTCTCTTAAACTTAATTTTTTTTTTTTTTTTTTTTTTCATTTGATTAGATTTGATTTGATTTGATTTATTTAATT
>OU426863.1:1487500-1520000 GCA_911387685.1 Dolichovespula media
TATGCTTTTGATCGAATAGGTCGATGGAGCTTTAATTTCTATATAAAAAAAAAAAAATATATCAGTCTACGCACGCCGAAAAATTATTAGTTTAGGAGATAATTAAATGTAAATATTACCAAGAAATTATCTACAGATGCGACTAAAATTTAGTAAAAGTAAGAATAAGTAAATAGTTGTAGTAAGAGAGCGATGATTTCTTAATTTACCTTGAATTATTATTCTGTAGTAATTTTCAGCTTAATTTTCGCTTACTTTCGAATATTTGATTCATATTTAAACGACTTTCAATTTCGAAGATATTCCCACGTAAATAGAAGACGTGGTTATTAACAGTGCAAACGAAAATTTGTTCCTCGGGAAAAAGATAATTTGTTTATTAATTGTTGATTAATTTACGCCTGATATTATAAATCGATCACTAACTGAATTTTTGATTGGCAAAACACAATGAAATTAATTCGTAAGAATTTATTTACAAATATTGTTACTAACAAATTGTTAATTAATTATTTAACATACGCTTGAAAAATAGATCAAGTTCTTCACATTAAAATGGTATTTGATTCAAGTCTCTACGATATTTAATTACGAAAATATTCTTATGTAGAAAGAAATTGTTTCTTCGGTAAAAAAAATAATCGGTTTATTAATTATTCATTAACGTATGTTAATTTATAAATCAGAGTCGTAATCTGAATTCTTCTTTTTAGGAAAATACAAATGAATCGAATTCATATGAATTTCTTTATAACAAATTGTTAATTAATATAATTAACAATGCGCTAGAAAAAATTAGAGATAATTCTGCCATTTAAAATGGTGTATTTGATTCAAGTGTCTATGACTGTTGGTTCCGGAGTTATTCCCATATAAAAATAATACGTTTACATCGACCCACTAACCTACATAATTCCATTCAAATTTACTTAAGTGACACACTGACCTATATAAATTCCAAGAATTTACTCGGCCTTACTATTACTATTATTAATAATGTTACTACGAACAGCTGTGGTATACGAATTATGAATGGAAATCTTTCGAAGGCGATATCTCGAATGAAATCTCTAACGAAAAATCGTAGAAACTTGAAACAAATACCATTATCAAGCTTAATTTATGCTTTATATATTTTTACCGTTGCAATGATATCGGTATAATAAAATCAATTTTATTAACAAATTATTAAATTGAATATTTCCTTTTTTTCTTTCGTAATAAAGACTCAATTATAATGAAATCATTAACATTTTCTGATATGCTTCCATAAATTTGATCTCTGTTGCGTCGTGAGGCGCAAATACGAGAACGTTTCTAGACACGCGTCTCGCACAGGATCAACGATGCGTGGTCAATTCGCAAGGAGGATTTGTTCCCTCGTCTCTTCCTTGGCGTCAGAATTATAGAACCGTTGGACAAGATGAAAAGGGCTGCGGTACTAAGCTAGGTTACCGTAGGCCCTTAGCAAAATATCTAATCGCTCGTCTTGTGAATTGATAGGATATTGCGTGGCTCGTTGTTATGTCGTGTGTGAAAATGATTAAAGCGCAGACATAAAATATCTCAATATACTTTATTTCAGTAGACTGTAGTTGTTGGTATGTATGTGTTCGTATAATAATAATTGCTTATGTGACTTGCTGTTGAGTCTGATGTATTTAAGACGACTGACTTGATGTTACGAGTCTGGGGTATGACTTATGACTGACTATTTTAGGCGAGTTTGTGACTTAACCGATGGTCTTAGACTCGTGTATGTCTAACGACTGACTTGTCACTGCGCTTCTCGGCGCTTCTCCAACAAACCGACATGATAAAATAATGAGATCAGTAAAGGGAAGAAAGAGGCTCATTGATCGAACACGGACAAAGACAATTCGCAGAAATGTTTATATTTTAGGCAAAGGTCTTTGCCGAAGCAATTCTACAATGAAATATCATAATTAGTTGTACTAGAGAAGAATAGGCCTGGCTTGACATATCAACAAGTAACAATAAAACGCTTAAGAGAAACAAATAACACTCAACGATTATAGAAATGATGTCTATTCTTAGAAAATCTATTTCTAAGAGTAGATAGGCCTGAAGAAGAGATACGACTTTTAGAGGCAAAAATTATTGTTGCTTGACTTTGCGCACGTGTGCGTCAACAATCTCGTTTATTTAAAATAAAAAAAATAAAAATAGAGGATCTGTTAAACAGTCGATAATAAGTATGAAATTAAAAGAATGAAATTTCGAAAGACTTTCCTTTCGTAACTTACAATTAATATTGTAAGTTTTTTACTTACTATTTACTTACTATCACTTTTATTACATTTTGATCATATCTCTATATGATTTCTTAACAATATTTACCGTACAACTTTAGTAAACAAAGTTGCTTCATACCTCGAAAAAGAACGGAAAGATTCATGGTGATCAAAGTTATTTCTTTCTCCCGTATATAAAATGAGGTCCTTAAGTATAGTAGAATTATGGAAATATTATACATATTATACTGTACGAATACTTTAGTCCTACACTGAATAAGTATAACGTACATATATATATATATATATATATATATATATATATATATATATATATACATATAGATACATACGATATATGTATATAATATTATTATATCATATCATTATATTATACATTCATACATATACATATATGATAAATGGATATGGAATAAAGATTTAAAAATTATCTATTACTTTTTCTTCCTATTATTTTATTTTCTTTATATTTTCAATTATTCGAATATTACAATAGTGTCTATCACTAAAACGTTTCATTTTTTTATTTTTTTTCTCGAGAAACTTGTATAATTAACGCGATAAGAAATGCTATCACTTAATTAGATTGCTTGGGTAGATTGAAAGGCATTGTCGTCGTTAAAAAGTAAAATTTTCCTTGGCTTTTATATTTTCTCTTAAAATAAAAAATCATTTGTTTTTTTTTTCCTTCATTCTTTTTCGTTGACAAAGGAAATGCGTTTTTCTCCCACATTTTTTTTATTTTCTCGCTCGTTTTTCTTTCACCGTTTTGTTCCACTCGAATTGTTTCTTATAATAATAATTATAACAACAACAACAACAACAACAACAACAACAACAACAACAACAATAATAATAATAATAATAATAATAATAATAATAATAATAATAATAATAATAATAATAATAATAATAATAATAATAATAATTATAGTTATAATAAAGCAGATCTTATACAAAACGTTCTTAATTTAAATCATAAAAAAGAACAACTCAGGAACAATGTCGAAGTCCGGACATGTTTTCGTTCATTATTCTATTCATATAATATATTTAAAGGAAAAAATAATTTGAAAGAACTAGCACATCGTTCGTTCAGTTGAATATATATATATATATATATATATATATATATATATATATATATATATAAGGATTTATTTTAGTTCCGTGTAAGATGCTGTCGGAATAACTTTCATTGCTTTCTTCTTAGTCATTTTCCATTATATTCGGATTAACTTCCATGACGTTCAACCACCTTATTTTTTCTTTTCTTTTTTCTATATAACACCACGGTATTGACGTGGATTCTCTGGTGGTAGCAAGAATTTCAAATTGCTTCGCTTCTTTACTCGATAAAAAACAGGTTACAACATTCCATGCTTCTACTTCCTTGGACGTTACAGTTTTATACTTATTAAAGTTGAAATCTCTACGTTTACATTTCTTTATAGAAACGTAAATATCTTTCTTATAGTCGATCAAGTTTTCAAATAATAATTATATACATATGCATGTATGCATGTATGTTTGATTATCGTTAAGACGATCGTACAAGGTATGACGAATATTGTAACGCGTCGTGCCAGTTACATTTTCTTTATGACATAATCATTTACATCTTATCCGATTATTTAAATCTTTAAATGAATTTTCCAAAAGTCGAGATCCAAGCGAATCCACTTTCTCGCGTCGAAACGATGTAGATTCAATCTAATAGGTCAATATCTTGGGAATCAAGAATTATATAAGTTTACATTGTAACTTGTATTTACGAGTATACAAAATTAAATTTTATCAATAATTTAAAGAAATAAAATGTTTCATTAATATTTAATAATAATTAAATTAAATAAAATGATTCAAAATAAACAAGTAAACAAAAATAGAACTAACCCTTAAATATCCTTGTAATCCGAATAAATTGAATGATCAATTAGCAAATAATAATAATTAAATCATAATAAATCATCGAAAATATATAATAATAATGAGACTGCTCGCTCTCTCTCTCTCTCTCTCTCTCTCTCTTTCTTATGTATCTAAATAATCTAAATAATTTAAATTAATGATATAATTAATTAAACATTAATAATAACTTAATCAAACTAAATTATCGAAAATAGATTAGAATAGGATTACCCTTGAATATCTAAATAATCAAATTAAATGAGAGAAGAATGATTCATTATAATAATTAATAATAACTAAATTGAATTATCTAAAGTATAAAAAAAGAATAATTGATTAAAAATAACTAATAACACGTAACTCAGAACGGCGTTATCTGAAATAAATTGGAACAAAATAAAAGGATAAAGAAAAAGAAAAGAGAAAAGAAAGTGAATAAAAAATTAAAAACGAAATGTAATCGAATTACATATATATATATATATATATATATATATATATATATATATAATTATATTATTAACACTTATATTTACAATTATATTTTATGCATATTAACACTTAATCGATATTGTTGGTTGTGCGTTAGAAAAAGAAGAACGAAAAATAGAAATGAGAAAAAGCGAGAGAAAGGAAAGAAAATAGAAAGTATAAAGAACCCTTGCAGAGAACGTTTCTAACCAATGCTCGATTTTTATTCATTCTCACAGCAGTCTCGGTACCGAAGCCAAGCTAGAAACTAAGAACACAAAGAACAGAGCCTCTTGGTGAACGTTGAAATACCTAAGATTATGCGTCCCCGTTTCTGCGAAGACACTACCAGTGTGCACCCTTCCTTTTTTCCACTCGAGTTGTTTAAGTATATCCTTAAGGAATAAGAGGAAAAGAGACAGAAAGACAGAGAGAGAGAGAGAGAGAGAGAGAGAGAGAGAGAGAGAGAGACGGTTAGAGAAAATGTGTTAGACGTAGAAAGAAATAGAGAGAAATAGAGAGAGAGAGAGAGAGAGAGAGAGAGAGAGAGAGATGGTTAGAGAAAATGTGTTAGACGTGGAAAGAAGTAGAGAGAAATAGAAAGAGAGAGAGAGAGAGAGAGAGAGAGAGAGAAGAGAGGGAGAGAGAGAACAAGAAGATTATGAGAAAATGTATTAGACGTAGAAAGAGATAGAAAGAAAGTAAGAAGGAAAGAAAGAAAGAGGACTATAAGAAAATGTGTTATACGTGGATGGAGATAGAGAGAAGATGGTAGGAAACTCATTTCAGAATAGACATACCGTTCGCAAATTTACATTCCGATGGTTCTGCCAGAAGATAGCCAACTACCGAAACACGTTTGGGAACTTCCCTTCGACCGCAAAACGAAAGTAAATTAACGGGATGTAATAGGGGGAAGGGAACGAAGGTGAGGGTAAGGGATGATTTGTTCTAAAGGAAATTTTGACTACGTCATCGAATGTAATCGACTTCGAGATCGAAAGATCAGATTATTTTTTTTGGGGCTCTCTCCGTTACTTCGCTTCGTCAACCCTTAGCGTGCGTTAGATCTAATCTATCTAATTTTGGGCTAATCGAATGTCTCTTTTTTCCTCCTTTTCCTATATATATATATATATATATATATATATATGATTTTATTGTTATATATGTGGGTGTGTGTGTGTGTGTGTGTGTGTACGTAGGCGTATAAAATATCTGGGTCGTAAGTAATATATAAAATCTTCTTCGTGATGAGAAAGAAATTAAAATGACGTGCAATTAGAATTAAAGAAAAGATAAAAGCTGTACGTATAAAATTTGCTCAAATATTTGTATTATATATGTGTATATAATACTAACATCGTTTCTCTTTGCTTCTACGTCGTTAATCTTCAAGTTGGTGTACGTTAGATCTAATCTTTCAAATATTCGGTTAACCGAGTTTTTTTGTCAGACTCGACTAATGATCATTGATTAATACTGATACTTAACGGTTTTATAATTTTGTTGGTTCTTATTATTTATAATAATTGTTCTCGATCTATGTTTCAATTAAATTTTATATAATATTGTATACATATAATACATACATATATATATATATATATATATATATATATATATTATACAACTACTTATTTAAACAAACTATACATATAAGTTTTTACACATCGCATATATCCTTATTTCTTAGAGGTTATGACATACATGCATGCATGCATGTGTGTGTGTTTGTGTCTCTCTCTCTCTCTGTGTGTGTGTGTGCGTGTGTGTGTGTGTGCGTGTGTGTGTGTGTATGCGTAGGTATATATAATAACTCATGAAATTTGTTTTACGATGAAAACGTATTAAAAAGAAGAACGTAGAACTAAATGAAAGATAAAAACTTACTCGTAAAATTTCTATTAACGTTTCTTACGTCCTGCGTACGTTTATTTGTATTTCCTTCTTCTTCTTTCTTATATTAGTTCAATAATTCCCTCGTTGAAGATTAGGAATGTTATAACGAGGCATATATGTTATAACGATATTGAAAATATTTATTCTATTAAATAATTATTTTATTGAATTAACCCATTAAATAGTTATTATTATTAAATAATTATACTATTAAATTAATCTATTAAAAGATTGTTCTATAACTTTCCATTTCAGGATAATAAATTATACGTACTCCTATATATGTACGTCTTAACAAGACGAACATTTAACCTGAAGTGAAGAGCTTCGACCTTTTTCTATGTCATAAGTACAAACGAATGTTTACTAATGCTTATGGCTCGTTTTATGAACGACGTGACCTAGACTGTTTACCGAGACACATATGTATCGATAGACCGTTTACCAACATACAATTTTATATAACGCGAAACTTTCGTTGAAATATTCGTATTATACTTATGTATACGATCACAATACATGTATAACGTTTCATATGAGCTATGATAAACATATTTATTGATCGATACAAAATTTCTATTATGTTGAAAACGAATAAAAATAAAAATGGTAGAAGTAAAACTTTCAAAACGTATATAAATATGATATATTATGCGGTTAAAAAATCCGATTATGAAAATCGATTATGAAAATCGTGAAATCTTTCGGGTAAATTTTTTCTTTTCTCAAATTGTAAAAAATGTTCGTTAACTTGTGATTTTAGAGTCTAAAAGAAGAAAAAAGAAAATCTTTCCGAAATCTGTCTTGAACAAGAGTAAGTAATTGATTTCGAAAATCAGATTAGATATTTTGGCCCATCCTGTACATATATATATATGTATGTACATATGTATTTACATTATATATACTCCTTTTGTATAAGCTATGATATGACTTACATATATACACTCGGATAAAATTACTTCTATGACGAAAACGAATTAAAATGAAGAAAGTAGCAGTAAAAAGAAAGTATATTAGCTTAAATTTATAAGAAAATATTCTATGTACAATATTCTATATACTCTCTTCTTTTCTACAAGATATTATATACACATATGTACATACGTATATAATCGTATAAAATTCTTCCTACGATAAAAACAAATTAAAATGATACAAAACAATGTAAAAGTAAAAAGGAAGGATAGATAGAAGGATAGTGTAAAATTATTATAAATATTTGAATTATGTATACTAATTTCGTATATCGTGTGTGTGTATGTGTCTGTGTGTGTGTGTGTGTGTTTATGAGTTCTGACAGTATATATGAGTGTATATATTTACATCTATACGTATGCATGTATATAAAATTTTGTTTATGACGAAAAGGAAAAAGAGAAAAAATACGACTTTTTATTAAACTATTATTAAAATATATTATTAAAATATTATACGTATTATGTAATTTTATATATAATTTTATTTATATTTATTTATTTTATGTATATATATATATATATATATAATATTAATAAATTTAATTAACTTTAATCTTAATCTTTTCGTTATAAACAAATCTTATCGTTATAAATATATTTCATTATAAACAAATCTTATAGTTATAAACAAAAAGAAAAATAACAACAGTATTACGCTCCACTACAAAAAATTTGAACGAAACAAAATTTAAATAAACAACGGTGGCTTAGCGTACGAAAGATAAGATAATACTAATCGTTTAACAGTGAAGTGTATTAGCGATGGCAAAGCTGGAACGGTAATTAAACTAATCGTTTAAGAGAATAAATGGTTATTTACGAAGAAAAGGACAGATATTGAATACATTCGAGGTCGAATGTGTGTATATATAGATGCACGTATATATATGTATATATTACGTAGATAACAACAAAGTTATACGTTATCCCTAAAAGCTTGAAAAGCGAAAGCAATTAATTTCAAGGACAGATTCGACGGGGGAACATCGATCTTACAAGCTTCTTCTACACATTCGACGATGAGTTGTCTCGAAGAGAGCTTGTATCTAGGGAAGAGAAAATGTTTCAACGTAAACTCTATCTCTTTATCTCTCTCTTTCTCTCTTTCTCTCTCTCTCTCTCTTTCTCTCTCTCTCTCTCTCTCTCTCTCTCTCTCTCTCTCTTTTCGTAAGAAAGCTCCTGTTCCTACCATAGGGCGACAACGTGAACGAAGACGACATAAGAAACTTTATCTCGGGTACACAAAGTAAGAAGTAAGTTTCATACAATAGAATTTCAACATTGCTTGCGATATATCGTTAACTTTTCTACACTTCAAAGAGTGTAAAATCTCTCTCTCTCTCTGTCTGTTTGTCTATTTGTCTCTCTCTCTCTCTTTGTGATTCTCTTTTTCTTCAAACTCGCTATCTCACTATGATCTTATTTACATTTATAGACGAACTCGAACGCATGATAATAATCTAAATTTTTCACGAGTTTTTATCTGTCCTTTTTATTCTTTTCAATTCCAACATTTTTATTCGTCTTTGTTGTCGCGAAAAATAAAAACATTTTTTTTCTTTTTTTATTAGTCGGTATATCATACGGTGTCTCATTTTTTTTTTTTTTTTAATGATACGATCAAATATCGTCGATCCTATCGATTTTTACGAACGAATGTTTAAAATTAATGTTGCTGTGTTTCAAGGAGGAAATTTAATATTTATTGGAGTTATTTCACAATGAACACCGTTGTTAAGATACGGAAGTCATAATAATTTTTTGCTGTATCAACGGAAATCGATATTTTTAGCCTAATAAATACTGTAGAGGATATCAATACGAATCCAACAAGCATCTACAGTGTACCTTTTCATCGACATTTCATTGAATTACGGCGCATTGAAGTTTAACAAGCTGTGTAATCGCAATAATACGATCAATTTTCCCAACCAAATGACTCTAATAACCGATGAATTCATAAATCAATTTTTTTTTTTGCTCTTTTATTCATTCATTTATTTATTTTAATAAAATGTGAGGTATTTCATTATTTTTATATATATATATATATATATATATATATGTTCCTATCCTTTTTTTTTTATTTCTACGTTCTCGATTTTAATTTGCCTTTGTCGTGAAAAATATTTCATGAGTCGGTATACTTTATACATACCTACGTATATATACATACAAACATATATACATACATATATATGTGTGTATATATATATATATATATATATATATATATATATATATATATATATATATATCCACAAGTCAAGACAATAACTTTGATCACCTTGAGTATCACACTTCTATTTAGAGATTCGGAGAAACTTTGTTTACAAAAGTCGTACGATAAGGAGGGTGGGGGGAACTATAATACGATAATAATAATTTTTTTTTGTAAATTGACTAAGTGCAAGTCGATTAAGTAATCGTATATACTTGATTTCATTGATACATGAAGCATGATATTCTCTATAAAAAAGAAGTGTTAATCCACGTATGCTTAAAAATTATTAGTTCAGAAGATATTTCACGGTTACATCTATATTACAAAAGTTTAGTCTTTTGAGTTTTTAATATTTCGACATCATATATTGGCGACTATAAATAGATCTTCTATCGTATATTTCAAATAAAAGTGGTAAAATTTACATAATCACAATAAAAATTTACATGGTTTAATTATTGCTATGTCTTTATTAAGAAAAGAAAGAAATTCAATTTAAAAAATTATTAACAATATCGATTTTATTATATCGACATTATTGTAATAGTAGAATAAATGAAGCATAAATTACGCTTGAAAACGGTGTATGTTTCACGTTTCTACTATTTTTAGTTCCGGAGATATCCCCTTCGAAAGATTTCCATTCATAATTCGTATAGTACAGCTGTTCGTAGTAATAGTAGTGGTAGTAGTAGTAAGGCCGTGTAAATTCTTGGAATTTATATAGGTTAGTGTGTCATCAAGTTGACTGAATGAAATTATATGGGTCAATGGGCCAACGTAAATGTCTTCCATTTTGTGGGATTATCTCTGGAATTAAGAGTCATAGAGAATTGAATCGAATATCATTTTAAAGGACAGAAGTTCCTTTATTTTTTAAGCGTATTGTTAATTATTAATAAACAATTTGTTATAAACAATTTTGTTATAAGTATATTCATACGAACTTGATTCATCGTATTTTGCTAAAACGAAGAATTCAAGTTACGACGCTGCTTTATAAATTTACATATATTAATAAATAATTGATGAACAAATTATTTCTTTACCAATGAAACAATTTTCTTTTTGTTTACATTATTAATAGCCATATCTTTTTTTTACATGGGAATATTTCTGAAACTAAAAATCGTAGAGACTTGAATCGAACACCATTTTAAATGGCAGAATTATCTCTATTTTTTTAAACTTATTATTAATAATTAATTAATAATTTGTTATAAACAATTTTTATAAACACTTTCTTATGAACTTGATTCATCTTATTTTGCCAAGAAAAAATTCAGATTACGATTGATTTAGAAAATTAGGTCAATTAATCAATAGTTAATAAACAAATTATTTTTTTTACGAAGGAATAATTTTTTTCTATATTGTTAACAATCATGTTATTCATTTACGTCATTACAATTATAATAATTTCATTACAATCATTTTAAAGTGCAGAAATTTCTTTATTTACCCAACGTATTGTTAATAATTAATTAACAATTTGTTATAAACACTTTTTATATATAAATCCTAATGAACTGAATTCATCTTATTTTTTGCGGAGAACCTATTCAGATTGCGATTGATTTATCAAATTACATAAATTATTAAATAATTAATAAACGAGCGTTAATTGCGCACTTTATTGCGCTTACTCTGCTTTTATTTCGCGCGATTCTAAAGCTAAGAAACCATCACTTCTTTGATATACTATAATGAATGTCGGAGCTGCGTCGACCAATGTAATCATCCAAATGTATAAATCCATTTAAAGGGAAAGAAAACACATCTTTTATGCGTCCACCTATAAAAAAAATTATTACTGCCGTATTAAGGTCCCCTTTGTACGATATGACTTTTGTGAACAAAGTTACTCCGTATCTCAAGAAAGAACGGAAATGTACAAGGTGATCAAAGTTATTACCTCAGCCTATATAAGCATATAATCATAACACATAGGAAATAAGTAAGTACGTATACTATAGATATTATTTATATAAATGAGACATATGAAAAAAAAAATTGAAACATATAACAACGATGCTACATCTACATGTGTGTGTATATATATATATATATATATATATATATATATATATATATATATATATATATATAGATAAAATCTTATATATTTAATATAATCATTAAGTAGGAGATCGTAAGAAAAATCAGAGAAAAAAGAAAGGAAAAACAATCCGATAAAAATACTATGCGATTTTATTTGCGATACCATCTCTTAGGAAATATTTCTAGTAAGAGAAAACGTGTGACAAGAGAGAAAGAGAGAAAATTTTTTCGTTGCGTGCAATAACGGAAAAGGGCACTCCAGTGACACATGAATGAACAATTTGTAGAGATAAAAAGTAGAATCGTTTTGAGAGTCGGGCGACATCGAATGGGTTGTTCGTGAACTTGAAGGTCGCTCGTTATTGTGCATCGTACCGAATCGATCGGCCGAATGGCGGCCGACGCGACGCGGCGCAGCGCGTCGAGTCGAGTCGAGTCGACTGCTTCTCTCTTTAATCGTTCGATGCGCTTCGAAAATCCTTCCTGACAAATCCTTGTCCTATTCCCCTCTCTTTTTGCTCTATTTTAAATCTCGGAATATCTCGCTAAATCAATCAAAACGAAGGACATATGTTATTATGTAACCATACGATTTAAAATAAATAAAATTGCACGACATTGCAATTAAATATATATATATATTTATACTTATATAAATAAATAAATATATATATATGTGTGTACATAGGTATGTAATAATTATATCTTTATGAATATCGATGTGATGTCAAAATTAAACGAAAAACGATAAAAATAAAGGTCGTATATTTATTTATAGATAATTATTTAAAATCTTGATAAATATTAATACTAATGGATAAAAATTCAAGGGCGAAGTAAAACCAGAGAAAATAATGAAAAAGGATAATAATGAAGAATCATCGTTAAGCATTTACATCTTGTCGTTTTAATAACTATTATATTTGTAATAATTAATTAGAATAATGATCAACAAATGATAATGGAATTCCGTGGAAATATAATCTATCAAGCAGATAGAAAATTATAATATCGTATTCCGTTTCTCATTTTGTTCTCGAATTCATTGAATATCGTAGATACCATGTGGGAAATAATTCGTTTCTGTGCAATTACTATTAGAAAAAAAAAGAAAGAAGAAAAGGACAAAGTACTCATTAGAGAATGGAGAATAATTTGTTATATATATATATTTAAAACGAGCAACAATTAACTAACCAACAACGAATGAATTTAATATGTGCGTGAATTTAATAATCGAGCTTATATCGCACAATTCGTGAAAATTCTAATACTACGTGAGCCTACAATTTTCGAGATCGCACTTCTTTTTTTTTTTTTCTTTTATATTGTCGTAAATTGAAAATTATGCTTTGAGAGATATCGAGATAAGACATGATTAGAAAGAGTTATGAGAATCGTATCTTGAGAGAGAAATAATGATAGCGATATTACACGTTGAATTTACGATGTAATTGTGCATGCATTATTATGCGCATCGTATTATATAATAATCACATCTATCTCACATCGTTCGAATATTTTCCATAATGGCGATTTTTCTCTTTCTCTCTGTCTCTCTCTCTCTCTCGCTCGCTCGCTCGCTCGCTCTTTCTCTCTCTTATATTTCTAAACCTTCCGAAAGGAAAATTATTCATCGTCATTTTCTCGCTCGACGAAATTTTTTCGTTTCATCTTGTCCTTGGAAACGATAGAATGAACATTTTCTCTTTCCATCCATTGCATATCATCGTTGCATAGATTTATGCATTATGAGGGATGATATCATTACTCAGGAAAGTAGTAAATGCGTATCTCGTATCTCTATTGAAATTATCAAATATGAATTATATGGTTAGATAATAATAATGATGTTGTTGTGTACGCCCTAACTCGTAATTTCTCGTATTAATCAGAAATAATCGTTCAGGATTATTCTATATCCTTGAATATATTTCATACGATTTTCTTTTTCTTTTTTCTTTTTTATATTTAATTTTTTCTTTTACACACTCACACACACACACACTCACACACACACACACACACACACACACACACACACACATGCACGATACTTTAAAGGAATGTTGTTTTGGTATCCATATACTAGATAGAAAGATGAAATATATGATAATTTATACTATCGTTCTTCTTTCCTTTCTTTTTTGTTTCTTATAAACTGCAACTAAACCTTATCTTCGACTAGACTTTCCAGACTTTATTTATTTTCTTTTCTTTTGTTTTTTTCTTTTTTTTTTTTTTTTTAGAGACTTCTTGTAACCGAACTTTGACATTTCTTCAATTTTATTATATGCTATGTTTGTTTACTTTTCAATTTTTACTTTATTTTGTTTCCTTTTTTTTTCCAGTAAAACAAGTAATCTAGAAAAATTAATTGTGCGTTCTCAAAATATTAAATCAAATTTAGTATAAAATAAACTGCATTATCTCTCGTTTATTTATCTACTTGTTTATTTATTTTCTTTTTTACTTTTATCAAGAACTTGTAGCTAAACTCTGTCGTCTCGTTTATTTATCTATTTATTTACTTTTATTTTCTTTTTTTTCAGGGACTCTCAACTAAACTCTGCCGTCTCTTCAATTTCATACGATTTGTTTTTCTCTCTCTCTTATATTTTTTTCTTTTTTTTAAATAAAAAGTGTCATCTAGAAAAATTAATTGTATATTCACGAAATGTCAAATCAAACTCGATGTATAATAGGATAATGTGTACTATCTTACGTTTGTTTATTTTTTGTTAATTTGTTTATTTTGTTAATTTGTTTATTTTTCTCTTTTTTTTATTTTCAAAAATTTGTAATTAATGTTTGCACTTACAATTCGAATTTACAGAAATTTTCGTTTATAATAATCGAAATTTATAAAAAAATTTTTCATTCATACATTTACGAAATGTCGCGTCAGACTCGACGCGAGATAATCGTTCATTTATTTTCTCGTTTATTGTAATTTATCAATTCTCCTTAATTGAATAATAAAAATAAACAAGTAAAGAGGGAAATAAGTGGACGAAAACAAAAGCACGAAGGAAAGAAAAGAAAAGAAAAAGAATGAAAGAAATAAGAAAAGAAGTGGAAAAAACGGAAAAGGAAACATTTTGTGTGAGGGGGAAAAAGAGAGACATAGAGAGGGAGAAAGAGACAAAAGGAGAGAGGGAGAAAGAGAGAGAGAGAGAGAGAGAGAGAGAGAGGGTAACGTGGCGCCGTAACACGTCGCGACGCTCAGTCTACCGGCGTCGTCCGTAAACGTAGCATACAATCTGTCACGCGACGATACGAGTCTCGTTTCGTTTTCTTTGTTAAAAAAGAAAGAAAAGAAAAAGAATTCTAAAAAATTATTGCGAGTTGACAATAAACCTTCGAACAATTCTCTTTTTTTCGCCATTTTTCGCAACTCTCCAACGTAAATCGATCATTCGATTCGATCAAACGAATCATTTTTTATTTATCCGTGAAGAAAGAAAATGATTTTAATTTTTAGTTAAGAAGATATACGTATACATATACATATACATATATATATATATATATATATATATATATATATATATATATATAGGTGTGTGTGTGTGTGTGTGTGTGCGAGTGTTTTTAATTAAAATGATCAAATATATAGACATATAAACATGTGTATAAAAACAAATATATATGTATATGTACTGGTATATATATATATATATATATGTATGTATGTATGTATATATTTGTTATTTAAACATTTTTATTATGTTTGTGGAGATTAAAATCTTTTATTTAAACATGATTATTAGAAGTAATTCTTTAAAACGGCTTTTCAACGAGAACATTGTTATAAATATTTTTCGAAAGTCCACGTGTTCTCAAATAATATGTTTGTAATGTTAAATAATTAACATGGGTACGTGACAAATTTAAAGTAAATGGAAGCGCACGTGCGTTCGACATCAACATCTGTGAGTTAAGTACGAATGTGTGTATAATATGTATGCATACTAATGTATATACTCAGAGGATATATATATATATATATATATATATATATATATATATATATATATAGATATATATATATATATATATATATATAGATATATATATATATATATATATATATATATATATATATATATATATAAACACATAGGCATGTAGGCATATAGGCATGTATATGTTAAAAATTATTATTTGAAACGAATCGAACGAAAATCGTGAAAATTTTCTATTATCTATTTTTTCTTTTCTCTTATATTTTCTTTTCATACACTTGAAATGAATCGGATTAGTCGGATTAGTTATGTATTTTACTTATCCTAATTATTTTATATTTCCACTTTTCGGATCCATCGAAATTAATTGGTAAGGAGCATAACGTAATTTACGTGATTTAAGATACCGCGAGAATTTATCTTCGCACTTCGTGCTTGTAAATCAATTTTTTTTTTATTTCATCCATCTACTTGAATAAATCACAAAATTCAAATCGAGACATCTGATTGCATTTGCGAATCAAATTAGGCTGGAAAGTACGTACGATGATTTGAAAAGAGAGAAAGAGAAAGAGAGACAGACAGACAGAGAGAGAGAGAGAGAGAGAGAGAGAGAGAGACAGAGAGTATACTGGAATTATTAAATAAATTATATATATATATATATATATATATATATATATATAAGTGTGTTTATCTATATGGAATATATTATAATTTACTTAATTAACCTGATGCGATACATATATAATTTATTTAATGAGTTCGATATATTAATTATCCAAAAAAGAAAATTTAATACTTACCCTATAAAACATTTATTTTTTAATAATATAATTTAATAAATTATTAAATAAATTATATATATATATATAATTATATAATTTATTTATTATAATAATATAATTTATTTAATAACTTCAACGTACGAACTGATTAAAAACAACGAAAATATTTTAGTAGCAGTTTAACTTTTTTTTTACTCTTTTATTTTTCTTTAAACATTTTATTTTTTTTTTTTTTTTAATATCATCCAGTAAAACAACACCTAAAAAATATTGTCATCTTTAAAAATAAACGTATGATTGCTCGCCAAGAAGATTTGTACGGATTTTCGGGTACGTACGATGCCAAGTTTTCATTCGGTACTACATATATCATTATAAGTATAATAAATTGTAGAAAAGCTCGTTAAGTTAGTCCGTATATAAATATAAGAGTGAACGACAGGATAATCCCACGCTGTCTACTTTTCTTCCAAAAAACGACAAGGTAATAGCTACCTTGGATTTAAAAGATTAACGACGATCGATATCGGACGTTTACGATGTCTCTTACTATTTTGAAGAATCTCGTCTCGAATCGTCCCACTGTAAGTTATCTATCTGATTCATGATTTGTTATTTTATTATTTGAAAATGTAGAAAAGAATAAATATCGCGCCTATTGGAAATTGTTGCGACATTATATTTTCTCCTTTATTTTCCTTTTTTGTTTTTTCGTTTTATTTTATAAAAATATTACGTGTTCAATAAAATTTAATAAAAATTGATTTTAATGAAAACGTTTGACATTATAAGAAACGTTAATACGTTGTAATTCTTCACAATCGCGTGGGTTTAAAAAGAACAAAAAAATATAATATACTACTAATTACTATGTGAATTTTATAGCAAATATAATTGTCATAAATATTTTTATGAAATCGTACAATATCCATTAATAGATTGTAGTTTCACTATTATATTTAATTAAAGAAAAAATATACATATATCATACTAGCTAATTATATAAGTGTGAAAATGAAAATTATCAGAATAATAATTCTCATAGAATTTTCTAGAATTATTAATACTATATGATAAATCATTATAATTTCAAAATCGCGTGCATTAAAAAAAAAAATCTAATATACTAGCTACGATGAATAAGTATTAAAAAAGGAAGAAAAAAATGAACCATAAATTATTGTTACAATTTTCTATTGTAAAATTTTTTACGAACATAATATGTCTTAACAATCAATAAATTTAGAATCACGCGTATCCAACAAAAGAAAAAAAACAAAAAAAAAAGGAGAGAACAATTTTAGCCATATTCGAGAATCTTTCCTATTTAGGTAAATTCAGAAAAAAAATAAAAGAAAATCTAGTCAAATTCGAAAATTCAAAATTTTCGTATTTTCTTTTTTCTTTTTATTTTCATTATCATAAATCGTACAGTCGCGATTTATTTGATCGAGATTATATATTTTGATCTATTGTTTCGTATTCACATTCATTAGAATCACTGTAATATGAATATTACACTATGTAAATCCCGCCCTCTTGAACTTGATAAACGTATATCGTGCATATGCTGCTACCATCGTCGTATTATTATTCCATCGTTGCAAAGGTGAAACTATTCCGTTGTCGAGGTCGAGGCGAGTGTTGTTAAGATCGACATTTTGTAGGAAAAGAAAATAATAATTCTTTATTATATCGTAGATTGGTATAAGATTGATTCTAGTCAAATTAAACTAGTAGAATAATTTACAACATTCTTTCTAAGAATCTAATATTGAGTTTTTAATTAAATGAATAAGTGGGACAGGTCCATTTCGTGAAAAAAAAAAAAAAAGATAGTTAAAGCTAATTCTCATTACAAATTAATATATAATTAATGTTTTTATTTTTTAAAAAAAGACAATTGAACTTGCCCCACTTTCAAAATCAACGGCCCATTTATATCTTATTCCTTTATCTATATATTTAAATTATCCATATAAATTAATATACATTTCATTTATTAATGATATATCTTAGTTATTTATTTATGTAAATGAGTAACAAAGTGCATTTAACCGAGTATGGCAATACGTAATATCTGTTTTCCCGTTTTTAATGTTAACAATTCATATATACATTTGTTATTTATTTTTGTTTCTTTTTAGCTATTTATTTTCTACTAGTATTTGTTTCACAACTTATTACTTTCACTATTATTTACTATTACGATTATTTCTTTTATTTATTATAAATACTACTACTTACTGTACTATTTATTTATTCAAACATATTCGTCACCGATAGGATCATCGATCGCTGAAAAAAATTAATTGATTACATTATATAGTATTTCAAATGTTTAAACGAGTTCGTGAAAAAAAAAAAACAAAGAAGTAAATCTTAAATTGTCAAAATCTCTTCTTTTAATTTTCTTTTTCTTTCTGTTTCCAATATCCTTTTTTTTTTCATTCTTATTTTAGTAATTTATGACTCTTGTCAGATCTGTCAAAAATTTGAATATTATCTCGACACGAAGGGGATAGAAAGTAGACTAACGTTTATCTAAGCTTTTATTCCATGAGACGTTTGAAAGTCACGCGACGTGCTCGACACCGTGTGTCTTCTATTGGTTCTAACGCTTTACACTGTCGCTTCTCTCGATTCGCGATACGACCTTTTATCGAACAGATCGTTCCACTGTTGAACTAAGGGAAGCGTGTATGTTACGCGAACTAGAATTAAAAACAAACTCTATCTCTCTCTCTCTCTCTCTCTCTCTCTCTCTCTCTCTCTCTCTCTCTCTCTCATACACACATTTTTTGCTATTGATAATATTAAACGGATTAAATAGATAATATAGATTATATATAAGTACATAAACATATATATTATTTATATAATCTTTCGTATAAATCAATTATTTTAATATTCATTGTAATATTAAAATTTTTATATTAAGTTATATTCATGATACATTCCGAAAGATATGAAAATGATGTTTAAAAATGTGATTAATTTTTTTTACACTCTACTTTTACTCATTTTTATTTATTAACTTATATATATATATATATATATATATATATATATATTTATATTTATATTTATATTTATATAGAAAAATAATTAATAATTAATATTGATATAAATAGAAGGTTGCATTAATAGTTTATTAATCGTTTTTTAATATTGGGCGAGTATGTATTTTTTTATGATTTATACATTCAATATATGTATATAAAGTATTTTGTTAATAGAAAATTAATGTTTAAATTATTCATTTTATAGAGGTATATTAATCAGTAATGGAGTGTAAAAAAATATCGATCACTTATTAAAAATCTTATTTTATATATTCGAATTACCAATACTGCATATACCACTTTTTACTTGGAATTCTTATGAAAAAGGAAAAAAACTAAGAAAAGAAAATTATTGATGATTTCAACACTATATATTATTTTTGCTTATTTTTTTATTATCGCTGTTTTATTAATTATAATTAAAATATTAAAAATTTTTACGTAACTTATAAACCAACGAAACATACGGCTTATTAAACAACATATTGAAATTTCTCAAAAAAAAGAAAAAAGAATATATTAAGCCTTTCGCAAGCCAAATCAATTAACTCTACTTTTTGAATGTTTTTTAAATTTATTTGTCAAAGCATTTGATAAAGTCTTAACGTTTTATATTCAGAAGAAATTTTTTCTAATTTCCGTTATTTAATACCATTAATTGGCAAAATTTATTTAGCCATCGAATAAAAAATAATTCATTTCAGTAATAACGATCATTCTAACACTATTCTATCTTATTCACTTTAGACGTCGTTAGATTTAAGTTACGTTTACATTTATACATTCTACAATGTTTATTTGATATTATATTTTAAGGAGTATTTCATAAAGTAATTTATATTATTTCATCATATTTCTCCACATTTTGTTTTATGAGGTTAATCGATTTGGCAAGTGAGCGGCTCATATATATATATATATATATATATATATATATATATATATATATATATTATACATTATATTTTTAAATATATTACACATTACGTGTGAATTTGTGAAATATCAAAAATTAAACAAAAACTAAATATATTTGAATACTTTTCAATTTTATAAGTTAATAGACTTTTTGTATATATATTCAATATAAATAAAAAAAAAAAGAAAAGAAAATGTATAAGTACACATATCCTTTACGTATTACAGGAACGTATTACACGTTACATATTGTCAATATTTTTAGAAATTTATACGCAGATGTAAAATATACGTATCAAGTATAAACCTATATTTAGTAATATAGGTCGATAGAAGCGTGGGATTAAATGAATAATGAAAAGAAAAAAAAAGAGAAAAAGGAAGAAGAAGAAGAAGTGTAAACGGTCCTCGATCGATGATCCGCTTGACGATGCGTTTATTAACCATTAAAGTCGAACTCTATTATGTAGTAATACAAAGCTCGTGTTAACGAGCTGCGGTGAAACGCAAAGGGAAACATTTGTTTAACAGTTAGCGGTTAATGTTCGACGGGAATAAATAAAAGTGAAAAAAGAGAGGAAGATTTATCGGGTATGAGCTAAAGAATAAAAATATCACCAATTTTTGTTTCTTTCTTTTCTTTTCTCTTTTCTTTCTTTTTCTTTTCTTCTCCTTTTTCCGATTGGAAATAAACATGTAAAAATGATACATCGCGCGTAACTTTAATACTCGCGCAAAGTGTATCTTCATTAAAAATGTAACGTGCACGTGTGTTAAAATAATTGTTTGTTATTGGTCGAAAAAAATATTACGATTTTTCTTTCATTGGATATATATTTTCCTTTCTTTTTTTTTTTTTTTGTTTTATGATTGGGAAAAGGCATTTTGAATTTTGTAGAAATTAATGTATTCCATGAATTATGTGAGGAATTAATAAAAATTTTGGATAAAGAATAATAGTGGAATTAGGAGGAATGAAAGATAATAGATAGATATATGGATCTAATGTATTATACCATGTTTAGTTGGTGAGTAAATAAACAATATGCGAAAAGCCATCGGATTAAAGAATCAAAAGAAAAAGTTAATAATATAAAGAATAAAAAAATGAAAAAAATAAACAAAAACATATATATATATATATATATATATATATATATATTTTCAATTTTAAATCTAATAGCTTTTTATCTCTTTTTATATTTATCTTGTTTTATACGTTTAATTAATGTTTAACACATTTATGTTTTTTACATCTATATATTTCATTTTCAATTTTTAATCGAGTGTTTACATTTAATATTTTCATTATTTATCTCTGTAATTTGTATTTCACCGTTCTTCTTTTACGTTTCTCATATTTATCCATATAATGTTTAATTAAATATTTTTGTTTGTATATCTCATCTCCACTTCATAATTAATAATTAACAATTTTCGTTTATCTTTATTATTTTCTCTTTTACGTTATTTTTAATACGATGATTTCGTTCATCTATATTAATCAGCTTTCCTTTTTTCTATTTCTAAATCTAATGACTTCATTTATTTTAATCATCGTTTTTACCTACAATTTTCAATTCAATATTTTCATTTTCATGTATCTCATATTTTTATTTAATAATTAATGATTAAATGTTCCCATTTTAAATCTCACATATTTTCTTCTCTGCAATTTTTAATCAAATGATTTCGCACATTTTCATCATCCTTTTTATCCGTAATTTTTTATCCAACCTATTACATATATCTCTTTCTCATTTTAATATCTTATTTTAAATAATACGAAAAATACTTCCATTTATTTATCTCATTTGGATCTTTTCTTATCTGTTATTTTTAAATCCAATGATTAAAATTTATCTTTTTTACCTTTCCTCTTTTATAATTTATAATTTCTATTAAACAATTTCTATATGAATAATTTCTACATAATTTATTATTTCTATAATGTATATGTCTTTGTATATTTAAAGAATGAATGAAATAGAGAGAGAGAGAGAGAGAGAGAGAGAGAGAGAGAGAGAGAGAGAGAAAGAGAGAGAGAGAAAGAGATTAAGGGAATGCATGAAATTCTCACTTTAACACGGATCGTTAATATCAAGGGCAAGTTTGTAGGAGCAAACAGGAGGCCTCGTTACTTGGAAGGGTAACTTGTGGAGGGCCCTATGATAGCACTTAACTTATCGATTGTATCGAATCAAGTAGAGTAACTCGATTGCACTGGTCGAAGTCATTAATCACGTCCACCTTCCATCTTTTTCTTTCTCTCTCTCTCTCCCCCTCTCTCTCTCTCTCTCTCTCTCTCTCGCTCTCGCTCTTACTCTCTTATTCTTATTCTCTATCTATCTGTCTATACTTGTTCACCATCTTGCCTCAGTTTGTCGACGACAAACGATTTGCGATTAGTCACAAGTTACTATACGACGTAACATTTTTCGTTTTGGCTCCGACATTGAAAGTCTCAAAAAGTTGGCGGACGTCCACGGGATTTATTAATAATAATCTCACTTTTCGACGAAAGTGTAACTCGATCATTACGAATCGACGTAAACGGCGCCCGTTTGTCGTCTACTCGATCATTTTTATTCTTTTTATTTTTTATTTTTCTTTCTTTCTTTCTTGCTTTCTTCTTCTTCTTCTTCTTCTTCTTCTTCTTCTTCTCTCCTACTCCCACCCCCCTCCCACTTATTTCTCATTTTTATTTTCTTTTTATTTTATATCTCGTAAAGTCATTTTCCTTTTTTCAAAAACTTTCGACATCGTCCTTTGCAATTTATCATAAAATATATACAAGTAATATGTACGTGAATATATAGAAACAAATATAGAAACAAATACGAAACAGAAATGGTTCATTTGTTTAGAAAAATTATAATGAAGAAATTAACAGAATTTAATCGTTGAATATAATATTAGTTTTGATGGAAACTCTTGTTTCATGGCACTTTCTTACGAGCATATAAAGAAATATATGGTGTCGAGTATAATGATATATTATTATAAGCGAGATGGCGTGAGAATGGCGCTTTTTAACAATTTCCTACAATTTGTTGCTCATATAAACGAGCTTTATATGTATATATTTTTTTAACAAATTTGTATAAACATAACTTTTGATATATGAACATAATTTTTATATAATTTGTATTTTCTATAATATTGATAAAAACAAATGTATATATATATATATATATATATATATATATATATATATATATATATATTTTCTTTCCTTGGACTGATCACATTATTTAATGCATTCAACATTGAAAACTAAAAATTAAAAATTTTCTTTTTGTATATTGTATAAAATAATATCTAGATTTTATCGCATTAATAAAGTGTTAACTTTCTGAAAAATTCGATAAGAACAATCTGGCCTCAAATACGAGTAGTGAGATTATCAGTAGTGCATGTACATACATGCAACAGAAATTTATTATTTTATTTTTTCTGTCACCTTTTTCTTGCCGATATCAAATCCATGTATTGTTTTGTTACAAACATTGTTGCTACTAGGGTAGCCATAAAAGTATAAGACAAGGAATATAATTTTTTTTTTTTTTATAATAATCATTTAACGAAACGATAAGAGAAAATGGGAAATGGTTTATCGATATTTATCGGTTACTTTGAAACACGTTCAGATAATCAACGATCTTCGCGATAATAAATATTCTATAGATAAAATTTATTTCTTAATGAAGACAGTTTATATATATATTCTGTCATCATAGCTATGAATAGATCGACGATAGATACAGGAAATGACGTATCCATGTAATATCGGGTGGATTAATATGTAATGTTGAGATTTTCAATACTTTACATCTATATATATATATATATATATATATATATATATATATATATATTATTATTATTATTATTATTATTATTATTATTATTATATTATATCTAAATATTAGATATATTTTAAATTTATTATATTATAATAATGTAATATAATATATATATATATATATATATATATATATATATATATATATGTTGCGTTTATATATGAACAATGTGATGAAGAAATTTTCAGAAAAATATCGCTCTTTATTTAGATATAATATACTACAAATTCTTTAATTTGTTTATTATATTATTCTATTATTACAAAATAATCTAATACGATTCTTCATTATTTTTTTTCTTTTAATTTTTCGCAATAACGCATACGTATTCCTATACATTCTCTTACAAGTTTAATACAATGATCTCGAAAATGATATTAAAACAAAGGAGAACAAAAAAAAATCAATTAATTTTTCAATACCCTACTATAAATTATTTTCTTTAACATTAACGAACGTTTCTGTACGATACGTTGAAAAATTTCTTCTTCGAAAAAAAAAAAAATAGCCCGAGTAAAAATAAAGACCTTCGAAAAGTTTGTCGTATTTTTTTGTTATTATTTAAACTGACAAATCGGCAAATTTCTTAAAAGGGCAAATTGCTTAACTCGTAAAAAAAATATAAGGAATCGTGGAGCTCCTCCGCTTAGGAGGTTTTACGCTCGAACAATTTTTCAGAACACCGTAGGAAATCGTCGGGAAAATATTTACAGTCGCGTTATTCGAATTTATAAAACACATCGTCCTGCGGCGTCGCCTTCACGACGAAATTGCTTTCGAAAGCTTCTTCCATCCCCTATCCTTTCCCGCTTTCCCAAACCCGCCTGTTCCGCTCCCCACTCGACACCCACATCCAACCACCCACTTCCATCCTATACACACTTTACTCAATTTTCTCATCTTCATCTTCTCTTTCTCTATCTCCAACTCTATCACTATCACTATCACTATCTCTATCACTATCTTTATCACTATCTATATCACTATCTCTATCTCTTTCTTCTGTGTATCTCTCTGTCCGTCTATTTCTCTCTCTTTTCCTCTTTTCCGTTCTCTTTATATATATATGCACATATATTGCTCTCTCTCTCTCTCTCTCTCTCTCTGTTTCTCTCTCCCTCAATCTCTTTGTCCGTTTGTTTCTATCTCTTTTTCTAAATATCTTCGTTTCTCTTTGTCTATATGTTTTTTACATACATACATACATACATACATACATACGTATATATATATATATATATATATATATATATATATATATATGTATGTGTATATGTCTATCTCTTTTTTATCGATATCACACCCTCGATACTTATCAACCTCTCTCATTTTCTCTCGTTTTTTTGTCGTAACTCCATCGTAACACATGCATGCTTCCTATCTAACGATCCTTGTTATATCTAACAGCTTTCTCGCATCTAATGTCACACGTTCTTCAGCGATCGTTATAGAACGTACCTTTCGAAAATATACATAGCATTTAACGATCATATTTATGTGGTTTTCGAGGACGAAATACATCGAGGATGAATCTCTTTAAACTATATCTCGTTGAAAAGTCATTTGTCGTTGTTGTTTTTTTTTCCTTCTTTTTTTGTTTCTTTCTTCTTTTCTAATTATTAATAATAATTATAGAGAATCATCGTCCGATACAAATGATTATCAGTGGGTGTATTATGAAGTTTCAAGGTGTGCATCATCGATTACATTCAAAGACGATGTAAGGATCGAAAACATATCGATCATTATTTGAACGTTGAAGAATATGCACGTATATATATGTGTCGAAAGTTTGTCAATAGATGGAAAAGTTCGAACGATTGAAAATATGACGTCAAAGGTTGAACATTGGAGGAATGGAAGCCAGTGAATCGCCGGACGAAGAGGACATCGAAGGATCCATTGAAAATAATACGAAAGGTATTACAAGGTCAGATTTTTTCAAGATAATCGATACGACAATAAGGAGTGTCCTATTCGAGGATGTCATCGGTTCGAAGGAAAAAGAGGAAGAGGAGGAGGTAAATTACGACGGGGGAAATATATTTCTGATGACCTTGAAGGGCGTCGTTATCATTGGAATCATTCTGACTGCACTTATTGGCAATGCCGTCGTAGTCGCTAGCGTTCGAAGGCATAGAAAATTACGTGTACCGACCAATCGATACGTCGTCAGCCTTGCAGCAGCTGATTTCTTAGTGGCTGTGTGTGCTATGAGTTTCAATGCGTCGGTCGAACTATCTGGACATTGGATTTTTGGTAGGACAATGTGCGACGTTTGGAACTCAATGGACGTTTACTTTTCAACGGCATCGATACTACATCTTTGTTGTATCAGTGTTGATAGATATTACGCTATAGTTAGACCGCTCGAGTATCCCGCTATTATGAGAAGAATCACTGTCACATGTATGTTAGCCAGTGCTTGGACTCTACCCGCTCTTATCAGCTTCATACCAATATTTATGGGATGGTATACTACCGATGAACATCTTAAATATCTTCGAGATAATCCACAGGTTAGGGGAAATTCTTTTTTCTTTCTTTCTTCTTCTTCTTCTTCTTCTTTTCCCTTTTCCTTTCTTATCTTCTCCTTTTTCTTTCAATAATATTTCTATCGACGCGACTCTTTTATATTGTGCGTGACGTTGTAGAAAAAAAAAAAAAACGGGGAAAAAAGAGAGAGAAAAATAAACGATAAGATCGATTGTGGTTCATTGATATGAGAGAAAAAGTGATGTTTTATTTATTTTTTTCTTCTTTTTTTTTTTCTTTTTTCATCGATAGCTCGCCTCAACTTGAGATAATTTGAAATTCTTATTTTTCCTTCTTCTTCTTCTTCTTCTTTTTATACGTTTCTTCGCGATCCATTCTTTCGAATTTACGAGTCGAGATAGGAGACGAGATGACATATACTAGATTCAACTTTATGATCATCGAAGGTCGGCCATTTTTTGTATGACATTTTACGAGAGTTCACTTCCGACTATCGATCATCTCGCAAAACGTTAAGACGTTTGCTGAGGAAATTAAGGTTCGAGAAGGAGAAAGAGATCGAGAGAGAGAGAGAGAGAGAGAGAGAGAGAGAGAGAGAGAGAGAGATGAACACAGATAAAACCTTTTCTATCTTAAGAAAGCTCCGCGACTACACCCACTGGCGGATTTAAATTCCAAGGGTCCCAATACCTTAAAAATCTTTTTCAAGGTGGCCATGTTAAAATAAAAAATAAATCAATTATTCACATTATATATATATATATATATATATATATATATATAAAATATTAGTTTTTATTCTATTGTATTATTCTATATTCTATTTTGTTTTTAAATACTTCGACCGACTACTTGTTCATATGCAAGTGACGAAGTGAAAAAACAAACTTATCAAATTCGATTGTATAAGAAAACAAATATAAAAAAAGTTTATATATAATTAAATTATATAATATATAAATATAAAATGTATATATACACATATATTTTCTTTTTATATTAAATATAAAATTATACATTAGATAGTATTAAATTAAAAATTTGTTATATACAATATAAATTGATATCATTTTGTTTGAGGGTCACTGTCATATCGGATTAGAGGCGACCCTTATGCCTTTACATAAATCCGTCACTGACTATACCCTTTTTCTCCTCTCGATTCCTTCAACTCTTGCTAAATTTGTCATAGCGTTCAACGTTATTATATTTCCACGGTACGATAGATTTCGTTTACGCAAGCGATTTACATTCTTATCTGAAGAGGATGGGATAAGGAAAGGATGAGAGTATCTATCCTATTCTCTTCTATTCTATTCTCTCTCTCTCTCTTTTTTCTATCTCTCCCTCTATTTCTCTATCTGTTTGTTTTCTCGCCAAAATCATTACCATGAACGAGAAGTACGTCATGAAAAAAAAAAAAAGAAAATTATTTTCTATATCTCCTGCTTTTAATAATCTTTATTCTGATTCATCATATTCAATATTCTCTATGTCTTTTTCTTGTCAATATTATAATAGAAAGAAAATTTAAGCCCCTTTCGTAGATAATATCTTTATCCTTCTCTCGTAATATCTTTGACTATGATATAAAAAGATTGAATAATTTATCTTACCTTCTCTTATTTTCTTATGTCTTACTTTTCATTCTTACGTATTATTTTCAATCGATATTATACTGTGCGAAGAATTCAGGATTCATAGTAAATATCAGTTCTATCTTCTTGTAATATTTTTAATTACAACTGATAAAAAAAAAAAAAAAAAAAAACGAAAAAATGAAACAGTATTTTATCTTAAATATCATGCTATATATATATATATATATATATATATATATATATATATATATATAAAATAGTAAAAACAAATGTAGAATGCTCCATCGACAATATTTGTTTTGATTTTGTTCTTTTCTAGAGTATAATATCTTTCATTATCACTCATAAAATTCAGTAGTTCCTATTTATTTTTTATCAAAGTTATTCTATGAAAAAAAAAGAAAAAAATAAAAAAAACATAATAATAATAAAAAACTAAGGAAAAGAAAATATATGAGCTTCGTAGAGATCTTTCGTATTTTTTCTCTTCAATGATATTTTTGATTGTGATTTATGAAATTCAATCTCTCGTTTCATCCTTCATCAATTACATATTGCATTTAATTCCGTTTCGTGAAAAGGAAAGAGGAAAAGAAAAAGGAGGGAATAGAGAACTCGCAAAGATTTTCTTATTCTTTTGAAAAAGTTCAAAAGCGATTACCTACGTCGATCAATTTTTTCTCTTCTTTTCTTTCTTTTTTTTTTTTTTTTTTTTTCATCATGGTATTGCTGCATAATTCGCATTTTAACGAGCGATTTCATTAGTCCAACTCTTGAAACGTTGTTGTAGCCTTGACTTAAGTGAGAATTTCGAAGTATGTATATAGCGAAGAGACGTTCCCTATGTAATTTGGACTTTCCCTTTAAATACGTCTCCTTCCTTGGCCTCACTTTTCAACGGTGATCATTAACGTCTCTCCTTCATTCTTCTCCTTCTTTTCTTTCGTCAGAATGAGAATTTTCTCTCTCTCTCTCTCTCTCTCTCTCTCTCTCTCTCTCTCTCTATCTCTATCTCCGGCGATCTTTTCAAACGATAAGACTTATCCGCAGGAAAATGTGATCCAGTAGTCGATCTTCTCGTTTTCTCGATTGGATTGGTTTACGAAAAGACTTTTGAAAATGATCGATCTCCCATTTCGTTGGTATTTTTCGAACTCTCCACGATTGACATTGATTATTATTGAAAATTAATATTTGTTAAATTAATACATGAGATCTCATTGATCATTATGTTGAAAGTTAATATATTTTTGTCCTTTTCATTTTTTTTTTTTTTTCATCATACATTAAATCATATTGAGTAAATTATTGAAAGTAAATATTGTTTTCTTTTTTAATGTATATCAAATCGAGTTGATTTTTTTTTGTAAAGAACGAATATTGCTTAAATTGCATTAAAATTATATTAAATCATTATAAATTAAATGATTCTATTGAAAATCAATATATATATATATATATATTTTTTTTTTTTTCGTAAAATTACGTTAAAATTATCTATCGTAAGGATTCTCTCCGATTATGTTCTAATCGCTCATAAATTATTTCCAAATGCAATATATTACTTAATTTTTCTTATCATATTATATTAATGTTAAAATAAAATTGTTGCACAAAATTCCGACGAGAATCTCTAATATTGTTAATTATCGGTATCAAGTATATATTATTTCGAACGTCGGACATCGATCAGAGTTTAAGAGTCACGTACGATCAATCAAAAGAATAAAAAGTGAGGAAAAAATAGAAAGAAAAGAAAAAGAAAAAGAAAGAAAGAAGAAGAAACAAGAAAAACATGACGAAACGAAATCGAAAAGTGACTGTGATCGTCAGGTATGCAGGTTCACGGTGAATCGGCCGTACGCTTTAATAAGTTCCTCGATCTCCTTCTGGATCCCTGGTTTCGTGATGATCGTGATGTATTGCAAGATTTACAAGGAGGCAGTCAGGCAAAGAGAAGCACTCAGTCGGGCATCGAGCAATACGATTTTAAACAGTATACATTTACACCGTATGTCAACGTCGAGACATCATTCGAGAGCGTCTCATCAGCTTTTGCTACCACCGAGTAATGGCGTGGAATTTGGAAGAGCACAATCTTACGCATCTGCTGCCGAATTAAACCTTGAGAATGGTGAGTTAACATTTTCATGGGTTGTCGTCGATGAAAAAGGAATGAAATTTATCTTTCCCTTTTTTGGGAATGAATTATATTCGTTTCATTAATGAAGAAAATCGTTTGATTATACGCGAAGTAATTTTAATGTCGAAAGATTTTTAAATTTATATACAAGGAGTAGGATCAGAGAGGGGAGGGGGGAATGAAGGGGCGAGGGAGAGGACGAGAAACTGTGTTGAATTTTGTGAAGAATTTTGTTTATAAATTATGTTTAATACGTAAATGCATTAGAATATATTGATATCAGGACTAATATTATTATTAATATTGTGTATGTATGTGCTTAATTAATTTAAGTAATACAATATACACTAATTGGTAAATTAATAATTTAGAAACATACACACATATTTATAATAATTAAATATAATTTAAAAGCAAATGATTAAATATATTAATTAATAAGATAAGAAATAATAATTAAAAGGAATAATAATTTTGATCACCTTGAATATCTTCGATCTTTAGATGATATGAGAAAATTTTGTTTGTAAAAGTGCATAACGAAAGAAATCATAAAGTGGTAATAATAATTTTGTTATATCGGAGATAGATGCGTAAAGGACATACGAAGGTCAATTTCTTTTTTTTTTTTTAAATAGAATCATATATTTTACAATAGACAGTATTGATCTATGCAATTCGCTATTCTCCATAGAAAAGTATTAACCCATGTATATCGAAAAATTATTAATTTAGGAGATATTTCAAAATTATGTCCTTATTACGAAAGGAAATTTTTCGGTATGTTCGATCATTCAATTTTATAAATTGACGACTATTAAATAAACAAAATAAAATTTACATGATTATGAAAAAAATTGAAATGATTTTTCTGTTGTTATTTCTTTATTACGAAAGAAAAGAAAAAATTCGATTTAAACAATTATTAACATCGATTTTATTATACCAATATTATTCCAATAGTTATATAAATAAATAATAAATTATGCTTGAAAACGGTATTTGTTTCAGGTTTCTACGACCTTTCGATCCGGAGGTATTGCCTTCGAAAGATTTCCATTCATTATTCGTACAGTACAGCTGTTCGTAGTAATAGTAATAGGGCCCCGTAAATTTAAATGAAATTATTGTATATAGATTAGTGAGTCAACGTAAACATCTTACATTTATATGGGAATATCTCTGAATAAACAGTCATAGGGATTCGAATCAAACACCACTTTAAAGAACAGAATTTTTTTCTATTTTTTCAACATATTTTTAATAAGTAATAAATTATTTGTAATAAACAATTTTGTTATAAACAAATTCATTAGAATTTAATTCATCGTATTTGGCTAAAAATAAGAATTCAGATAACGACTCTGATATATAAATTTACATATATTAATAAATAATTAATAAACAAATTATTTTTTGTTTATCAATGAAACAATTTTCTTTTTGTTTACATTATTAATAGCCATATCTTTTTTTTACATGGGAATATTTCCGGCACTAAAAATCGTAGAGACTTGAATAAATGCACCATTTTAAATGGCAAAATTATCTCTATTTTTCTAGCTTATTGTTAATAATTTATTAGTAATTTGTTATAAAGAATTTGTATAAACAAATTCTTATGAACTTGATTCATCGTATTTTGCCAACAAAAAGTTCAGATTACGATTGATTTATAAAATTATGAAAATTAATCAATAATTAATAAACAAATTATGTTTTTTACGAAGAAATAATTTTTTTCTATATTGTTAATAATCACGTCATTCATTTGCGTGTGAATATCTTTGAAACTAAAAGTACTAGAGAATTCAATCATTTTAAAGGGCA
>OU426863.1:1525000-1540000 GCA_911387685.1 Dolichovespula media
CAATTAAACGCAATTTATAATTCTTTGAAATAAATTTCTCTTTTTTTTCTCTGTTGTTTTTTTTTTCTTTTTTCTTTCTTTATATATATTACAATATTTTTCCTCGCATCGTAAACTACATTGCATTAAACGAAAGGTATATACATAGATCTATAAGTATGTTCCTATAATACATCAAGTAAACTGGACACATTTAAATGTTTTGTGGAGATCAGCCAAAATAGAATAAGAAATAAAGAGGTAGCTAAAAGTTGCATCATGCGAACTTGGCATTTGGCAATCGTATATTGCCTCAAGCTTTAACCACAAATATGCGTCCTACATACTGATCTACAGTACCGATCCTGGGAAGGGAACCTTGCCATTAAGGTAGCAACCGTATCATTACATTACCTTCCGTGAATGCAATTTTCTTTTCTTCTTTCTCTTTATATCTTTTTTTACTCTTTTTTCCCCACATGTTTAACAAGGGTATAGGATTACGTTTTTTCATCTCTCTTTTTTCTCTTTTTTTAAGAAATCGAAACGTTAAGCTAATATTAATGATACAATTTATATATATATATATATATATATATATATTTGATGATTTTTATCATTAATGTTGAATTAATAATTATTAATCTAATTTAATTGTATTCTCTCTCTCTCTCTCTCTTTCTTCCTGTGTCTTTATTTCTCACTTTTCATTTTTTTTCGACATAGTTCGTTGAAGTTTTTATCTCTTGAGAAAGTTTCATCATTTATTAACCTATTAGTTTGTTATACGTCGACTTTAATGTTCTCTTTATGAACATTGTTGAAAACTTGAAGAATTTTATTGCCACTACTCCTGTTACTACTGGTTCTTGTCGTTTCTGTTTCTTTCGATACGAATAAAATAGTGAAGGAAGGATAGACAGACGAAGAAAGAAAGAGAGAGAGAGAGAGAGAACTAAACAAGGTTAAGGGTGAGACGTGCTTGAAAACTGCAACGCGTAGCAAAATATTTAGCCTTGACAGTACACCTAAAGTGTTCTTCTATTTTACTATTTCTTTCTCGTTTGTTCATTCGTTCGTTCGTTCGTTCCTTGTTCGTTCGTATATCGTATAATACAGTTTTCCCAGCTCCTCGTACGTGATGGTGGATTTCAAAATAGAAAATAGAAGAGAAAAAGTTCAACGATGCGAAGGACGAAATTGTATTTTGTATAGAAAAACGTAGGTAAGAATAAACGTCGAGAGATTATAACGCATTCGTTTTTCTTTTTCTTTTTTTTTTTTATTGACGAAACGATTGGAAAATTTTTTTTTTAAATAATTAAATATACAAACCTGCTTTCTACTATTTATTTCTTCTTTACGTCCCTCATTTTGATAAAAGGATATAATTCATTTCCGTTTCGTTGTATTTTATGTTTTCTTTTTTTTTTTTTTTTTTTGGCACAAAATTGTGCAAGTACTAAATTCTCTTTTTTTTTTCTTTATCGACAAGACGTTCGAAAATATTCGTTAAATATTTAAATAAACAATTTTAATTTTTGTTTGTTTTTATATTTCTCTTATTCTGATACAAAGATTATGATATGATATAACGTTTTTTGTTTCACTTTCTTTTTCATTTTTAATTTTTTTTTTTTTTTTTATTAAAAATTATTTATTGTCGCATAGGTTTCATGATATAATTTAGTTTGTTGTTTTTGTAAATTAATTTTTCTTTTTTCTTGCACACAAAATATTATATTAGATTGTATACATTTAAATTGATAAACAATAACGAATAGTATATTCGAAAGATCTTCATATTTCAAAGTCTATCAGTGAAACGATTAATCTTTTAAAAAGCTAATCAGCCGACCTTCTTATGTCATTTAGAAAATTTAAGTACTTACGCACTTATTCACTTAAGCATTTATGCGTTGTTAGTATATGAACAGTTCGTTACGATGTTATAATAACGTTAAATATATTTAATTTTATGTCTCATTATATATATATATATAATTATACAACATACTAATTTAATTTTAGTCAAGAAATTTAACTTTTATGGCATAAATAGTAATAAAGAATAATACAGTCGATTTTATATTTTTTCTAACAATACCAACTTTTCAATTAACTCGAAATTGAACTCTTATGGTATACACAAAAAATTAATAAAAGGTATATTTAATTTCACATTTTATTTAATTTTCTGTTTTTTTATTATTGATCACTTCTTTCATGGTATCAAAATTAATAACGAATAGTACGATCGATTTAACATTTTAACAGAGATATTTTTTCGAAAACAATACAACGTAGTCTCTCGAATCGTTTGACTTACGATAAAAATTTTATTATAATAAGGGAAAAAATTCCAAATTCCTTTTACTTTTTATTTCTTTTTCCATTTTTTATTTTTACTATAATACTAATCGTTCAACTTTCGTCGTTTAAATTACGGTACAATCTTTACAAACGAGTTACATTACTTTCCAGAACGATTATGAGCGACCTCGTAGAAAGTTGATCTTGTACTTTAACGACATTAATCTCAAGCCATCATGTTTCCTGACGTTCGATCGGATAATAAGTTATCTCACAGTTTAAATTCCAGTGAGAATACTCAGTAAGAAAGGGGCCTATCTAACTTTTTCGTACGTTTCATTCGAAAACGAATAAATCTCTCTCTCTCTCTCTCTCTCTTTCTCTCTCTCTCTCTCTCTCTCTCTCTGTCTTATTTATTTTTATCTTATTTTATAAGATTTTCCTTTAAGCATAGCACTTGAAACTTTCTAATCGATTTTCTTCGAACAATTTTCGCAAGCCCGTCGAAGAAACGAGTAGATTAAAAAAACAAAAAAGAAGAAAAATGAAAAATAAAAAAAAAGAACAAGAAAGAAAAATGATTGTTCAATTTATTTTTACATTATACGTACAACGAGATACGATCCTAATACACCCTAATTCGAAATTTATTTACAACATCGAAGTATAATATTAAAAAGTTCGTTATGACGAAATATTAAAATGCTTGTATATATATATATATATAACGTCGCAGTTACATATCATAGAAAAAAAGACAAAAAAATTAGAAGACTTCCTCAACTTTCCATCCCCGTCCCCATCGTTTCTGAACTCTAATTGGAAAAGTAAGGCAAACATAAAAAATAATAATAATAAAAGATGAGAGTACGGACGCATGAAATTTTTAATTTGTGGGTAGTAACAGAAGAGTGAGGGAAGAGTGGAAAGAATGTGATACATGAGAAAAAGTTGTGTTATTTGTATGGTGTAAGTTGTATACGGTGAACGTAAAAAATGATGAATGTAAAAAATGCTGAACGTAAAAAATGCTGAATAAAAATTATATAAAATATCTCATTTCTTTGTGCATCCAATATTAACTTGTTAAATTTACGAAATTAAAAACGAAATTAAAAATTGGAATATTTGTTTATTTTTATTTTCGAATTAACAAAAAATCTCTCAGACGAATTAAAAAAATAAGTGGAACGTTTGATTTGAAAATAAGCGAAAGAGGAATAATTTTGATATATATAAAAAAGGAAAGAAGAAAAATTAATTATATATATATATATATATATATATATATATAAAGAAAATTTTCGTATTTTTCATTTCATTTCGAATTAATGAAAGTTTGGTTTTGAAAATGTTTGCAGAGAAAATTGAATAAAAGGGAAATAAAATATTTCTAGATTTTTAAATAAACAGCAGAGAGAGCGAGGGAGAGAAAGAGAGAGAGAGAGAGAGAGAGAGAGAGAGAGAGAGAGAGAGAGAGAGAGAGAGAGAGATAAGTAGAGATAAGTAGATAAGTAGATAAATAGCTAGATAGATATACAATTATTATTGTAAAATAATTTCGATACAAATCCAAAGCTCGTGGATATAGTTCGGAAAATTCATTAACGATCAACGGCTATATACCAATAATCTTGCTCGATAATTCTCTAAAGGGCAATTACAATCGGCAAATATTAAAATCAATGTTTAGCGAGCATGTAGAATCGTGTTTGCACGACATGATTGTCTAATTACTTATAATGTTATTAACCAAAGCGCGCTATACGATGCAGTAAATTGATTTCTGTCCCGTTTGATCGGTTTATTCTATCATTGCGTTTACGTGAACGATAGGTCATATATACGTTGATGATAGACGAACGATACGTGTATATATGTATACGTACGCGTATATGTTTCTGTATATAATATATAGGTTTATGAACACCTACGTTCATACATGTTCACACGTGCAGAATTTAACTATTGTATCCTACCGTGTTTATCGGTGTTTAATCGTGTTTCACGAGTTCCCGCATTACGGAATCAATTCGCCCTGAGGTATAAACGACGTTCCGATTTTCTTCCCTTTCATATTAAAATAATAAGAGACGAAATAACGCGATGTTATGTACGATATTTCGATCATCAAAGATTGATTTACGATTTTATCAAGAAAATTATAACGAGTAAAGAAAATCTTCAAACTCTTTTCGATTGTAATTGTGTCTGTTCTCTTTTTTCTTCTTTTTTTTTTTTTCATTGTTAATAATTAATTCACGATTTTTACGACGACAGACGAATTTTATAACTCGCTTATGTCGATTGTTCTTAAAGTCAGTGGGAGGATTTAAATATCCGAAAGCTAATTGATCCGATTAATTAATTTATTTTAAATACGTTAAATATGTTTACATGATGATCATGAATATCGAAAATCGATTCTTAATTTAATGTTCGTGCGATTGTTAATTTTCTTTTTTTTTTCAGTTTTATATTTGGAACAGTTGTCTCTTTTTCATGTAAAAAATGGAAGGGAAGAAATTGTTTGTGTTCTATTTTTTTCTTTCTTTTTTTCATTTGTTTAATCCATATTATTTCTCGTATTCAATTTATTATCTTGATGACAAATAAAATTTAATAGAACACATCTTAAGTAAATTGCTACAAAATACGATCTTAATACATCGTGTTAATTGATAAATGGATTTTAATTACATTGCATACATACATATATATATATATATATATATATATATATATATATATATATATATATGTGCTCCTATTTTTTTAATAAAGCAATTTATATGACCGGCGTTCTCGGAAAAAGATATAAAGATATAAAAATATTAGTTGTTAAAATGTTTTTCGCCGTCGATTATGAAAATTCTGCGTATCTCGTGATTCAATGATAAAAAAAGAACAAAGAAAATAAAAGAAAGAAAGAAAGAAAGAAAAGCAAAACAAAAAGAAGAGAATGGAGAAATAAAAAATAAACAAAGTTATGGTTTTCATTCAATTACAGGATTATTTAAAAATTCTCCAGAACTCCCGGAAATGATGCCAAGGAGAAACAGGGGTGAGAATTGATATAGGCCGGAAGAGCTTTAAAACTTCCGTTCTTTTTTAAACGCAAGTGACACACCAACGCTACGCTTTAAAATTCAACGTCAATCGTGCTTGCATTTCTTTTTTATCATTTTCAAAATGTCCCAGTTTGCATTATTTTTTTTTTCCTAAAAGAACTTTTCCTATTTTTTAAACTTATCTTATGTACAATATAATATTAATTTATTAATGTTTCAATATTAATTAATATATTATATTTATATATTATATATATTATATATAATTAATATATATACATTTGAGAAAATGATGACGTTAAATTTTGGTTGTGCATGTGTGTGTGTGTGTATAACTTTTACCTGCAAATTATAATAATAATAAAATTATTGATATATTACTTATTGTAAATTTCAATGAAATTTAATTTATCTTCCAAACGCGTTCGTTTATTTCTCTTTAATTTTTACCAATTTATGCAAATAATATCATACATGACAAAACAAAAGAAAAAATTAACAAAAACTCGTTCACTCTCAACATCGAAATATCACCTAAGTAACCTACGTATGTACATACCTACGTATATGTGAAAATTGAAAAGATGTGAAAAAGGAACAAAGGAAAATATTTTTTTCTCTCAAACTGAACGCCACATTAATTTCCCCATTTCATTTCATATAAGAAATAACTTCGAACGAAGATATAACATTGAAAAAACGATTGAGATAGATACTCGTCGGATAAGAAAGATTTTCGATCTATATATGTTTCTTCCTTCGTCACTCCCGAAAAAACATTAATTCTCATAAGTCTTGTTGTTCTCGAAACGACCATAAGCTTAGTGAATCGTCGAATCTCGTTCGACACGGGCTCGTTCGACTCTACTCGTAACAATGAAATTTCTAGGCCTTCGTCATTGAGGCCTTGGCTAACTTGTCGGGGTTTAAAGTAAGTTCACGAAGGGATTGAAGTGGAAAAGGGTGAAAGAGAGGGAGAGAGGGAGACAAGGAGGGAGGGGAGAAAGTAAAAAGAAAAAGGAAAGGAAAAAGAAAGAGAAAAGAAACGAGAAGAGAAGAAAAATGGGTAGAGTGGAAGGGACAAGAAGCATGCCTCGTGACTTAGGAAGTCTCGATCTTGGTTTCTACCGTGAGAAGAAGAAGAAGGAGAAGAAATTAAAGGAGGGAGAGAGAGAAAGAGAGAGAGAGAAAGAGAGAGAGAGAGAGAGAGAGAGCAAAGAAAGAAAAGAAAAATAGAGAGAAAAGAAGGAAGAAGCTGTATATACGTAGGTATATATAGAGAAGGAGAAAGGGAGGGAGCGAGAGAAAGAGATAGAAAGAGAGAGAGGAGAGAGAGAGTGAGGAACGGAGGGAGAGAGAGAGTAGGGTAGGTCAGTGAACGCTATACCAGCCAGCTCCAATGGGAACACCCCGGGAAACTCTCGTTCTCTTGCCTGTTCGCTCGATATCTCGAAACGCCGGTGAACTCGACGGGAATACGAGAGAGAGAGAGAGAGAGAGAGACAGAGAGAAACAGAGAGAGAGACAGAGAGGGAAATACATATTAAAGTGATGCTGAGCTAGTCTTTACTTATACCTTTTTTGTCTTCTTACTCCGTTTGATAAACCATTCGTTATCTTTTGAATTAATTGGTAAGGTTAAGAAAAACAATAAGAAAATTGACATGTATAAGAAAAAAAGAGAATACACTCACATCTATCCATCTCTGCTTTTCTCTGTCTGTCCGTTTGTCTCTCTCTCTCTCTCTCTCTCTCTCTCTCTTTCTTTCTCTATCTGTCTATCTATCTATCTCACTTTTACTTGACATTTCAAATTTGTTATTATTTTAATATTACAAATCATAAATAAACTATTCCACTCGTTATACCATATTGTTCTTTTTTTTATTATTCTTATTTCTACAATTAATTTTGTCTATTACTCATTCTTATTTTCTGCGTTTCTTTTTTTTGTTTTTCCTTGTATTTATCTCTCTAACACTGTACCCGGAGTTTCTCTATCCTATCCATTCGATAAAGTATTCATTGTATCTTTAAAGAACTAATGAGAGTGAGGTAGAGAGAAAAGGAAAGAGAGAATAAGAAAATTAAAGGGTAGAGTAGACAGAAGAGAGTAAGAGAGAATACAGAATATTTATCTATCTATCGATCTCTCTCTCTCTCTCTCTCTCTCTATCTCTATCTCTATCTATCCATCCATCTATCTATCTTACTTTGTCTTTTACTTAATAATTTTGATTTAGCATAACTATAGTTATTAATTATTTACCCGTTTTATTTTTATTTTATATTTTTGTTTATTACTTAATTTTTTCTTTTTGCCTATTATATCTATCTAACTTTCTCTTTTCCTACATTTTACTTGGAGTTCCTTTAATCTTCTTTGTTTGATAAAGCATCAGCTGTTTCTTGAAAGAATTGGTAAGAGTGAATCAGTGAGAGAAAGAGAGAAAGAGAGAAAGAAAAGAAGAGAAAAAGATAGAAACAGAGAGAGAGAGAGAGAGAGAGAGAGAGAGAATAAAAAAAAATGAAATATAGAATAATGAAAGACATTATTTCTTTTCTTTATATTCTTTATACTCTGCGAAATATTTTATTGTATTCTCTATTTGATAAATTATTCATCATATTTTAAAAAAAAAAATTGATGGGTATGAGATACAGAAAGGGATAGAGAGAGAAGAAGAGAGAGAGAGAAAGAGAGAGAGAGAGAGAGAGAGAATAATAAAATTGGAGGGTGCAAAAGAAATAAAGAGAATAATATATAATATTATATATAAAGATATAAAGAGAATTTTCAAATAAACTATTGTATTTTTATGCTCTATAATACTTGTATTATGTTTAATTTTTAGTTGAAATTTTCTTTGTTACTCTCTCTCTCTCTCTCTCTCTTTCTCTCTCTCTCTCTCTCTCTCTCTCTCCCATCTCCATTCTCTCTAATTACAAAGTATCTATCCTCTTTGTTTAATAAAGTGTGCTTTGCCTTACTATCTTCAAAGAAATTAATGGGAATAAGAAAGAAAAGAGAGAGAGAGAGAGAGAGAGAGAGAGAGAGAGAGAAAGAAAAAGAGAAAGGAAAAAATGAACGATAAACAAAATTTTGAATGTAAATAAAAAATTTAATATATTTTTTAATTTACTTAGTAACTAAAATTTTATATTCTCTTTATAATATAATATTCTAGTACTCCCATTAAAATTTTTATTCTCTCTCTCTCTCTCTCTCTCTCTCTTTCACACACACATAGACACACACACACGCTCTTTCTACTTACAATTTCTCCATCTTATTTCTTTCTTGCTTTCTCTTTATAAAGCACTTCTTGTAAAGAATCTGGAATGGATTTTCGTTTGCGACATCGACCTTGAAAAATATCACTTTAAATAGAAAAAGAAAAAGAGAGAGAGAGAAGGAGAGAGAGAGAGAGAGAGAGAGAGAGAGAGAGACAGACAGAGATCAGAAGTGTAAAGTTGCCATTGGTCCTCGTATAATCATTTTCCCAAGAAAAAGGATCACATTATTGCCCTTCAACGAAGAGAGTTGCTTTATTCCGCCCTTTCATCTCTCTCTCCCTTTCTCTCTCTCTCTCTCTCTCTCTCTCTCTCTCTCTCTCTCTCTCCCTGTCTCTATGTCGCTATCTCAATATCTATCTTTTTCCTCGATCATTTTCTCCATCATTTTTCACAATCGACAGGGAGCCCTTTGCCCTTCGTATCATCGAAAATGAACATACCGTTGAGACCTTGCCTATATATGTTGATATACGTGTATAAATGTATACACGCCTCATTTTCTTCTTTCCATATAGCTTTGTTTTCAATTTTTTGTCTTTTTCTTTTTCTTTCTTTATCATTTATTTTATTTCCTTTCCCTTTCTTCTCTTGATCATCATCGTCCCATACTTTCGTTTAATATTCCACAAGAATTCGTCGTATTAATTTAACTCTGCTCTTTCTTCGTTTTATATATTTTTTCTTCTTTCATTTTTTTTTTTTTTTTATTTTTTATTTACCTTCATACTAGAGAAAATTTATCATTTGAATGTCGCCACAATTTCCCATTGAAAAACGAATTCATTGTTCAACCATAACTCGCAGTTTGTTCATAAGCTATTCAATTTGTCGATGAACTGTACATATACTGCAATAATTGAAAACGTATTCGTGATATATAGAAGCTCAATAAATGCGTTGCCTTTGTTTCTTTTTTCCTCTTATTTTATAGATCACATCTAACCATTAAGATTTATTATCTTGTATTCATCATCAATGTCTGAAAATGTATGTTTGCACATGAAATGTATGTTTCTCATCTTTAGAGAAAGTTGACTTCTTCATAATTTAAAAGTTTTTTTGTCTCATCCATATACAAGGTGTATTATATACAAAGTGTTTGAAAATTCCTATTACCAACTCTAATTAAAACAAAGAGAGAACTGAGCGTATAAAGTTTTAATTGGGAATTCACGTACAGTAACCGTACTCTGGTATTTCACAAGTAAACAAAATCAAATCGACATTGGGTCCCAATGGTCCAATGGTAGAGCTATTCGGATAGGAAGTGTAAAGTGTGGTGATGCGACATTGTGTTGAGACCACATTTGTTGGCAAATGTTCAATGACGTATCTTCCAAGAACTCTGACAATACTTTTAAAATAATATCCCTATAGAATCGGAGAAAGATTTGGTTGCACAAATTTTGTTCACGCTGCATGTGAGATAGAAATTCAACACACACACACACACACACACACAGAGACAGATAGACAGACAGACAGACAGAAGCAACAGCAGCAGATATTTTATCAAAATATATTTCGTAGATAAGCACAATATTTATAACAAATTTCATGGTCCACTACATCGAACAGCTCTTGTTATGAATCATATTAACGCAGTACCGTTTTCATTTCATTTCATTTTTAATATGTATTATGTTTTATGTGTGATATGTATATTGCAAACATGAATTTATAATCAAAATTTTCTCTATTAAGTACCCTCTATAAACACTAAAAGCTTATAATAGGATTTTTGAAACACCCTGTATAGATATGTATACGATTTATACAATTTATTTATATTATATATATATATATTTTTATATTATATATATATATATATATAAACTATGTAAATTATATATTATATATATAAACGTGTACACTAAAACAAAACATGTACACTACATACATTATTTTAAATTTATTTTATAATTGTTTACAAGAAGACAACCATGATCGAATAATAAATTAAATATCTGAGAAAAGTTTAAGAAAAACAAAATTGTAATAATATAATCACATAAAGTTATTAATAATGAATAAATAACTTCATACCGTGAGCCTCAATTTAAGTCAAAGTTAAATAAATTCAATGAAAATATTCTTTTTATTTCGTAAAAACTTTGATTCAGTATTTTGAATATTTCAAGAATGTATATTATCCATGAAGTTGGAATGGAACTTTCGTTTAAAATTAGAATTATTTCTTTCAGGTACCTCAATAAGACAGCAAAGTAAAAGCTGGAGAGCCGAGCACAAAGCAGCGAGGACACTTGGAATAATCATGGGTGCATTTCTTCTCTGCTGGTTGCCATTTTTCCTTTGGTAGGTTAAAAATTATCTTTTAGATTTATTATCTCATTACATGATTATCGTTTGATGCGTCGAATTATTGTCTCTATCGTTTGTAATTATCAATTTAAACTTTAAACGAAAGAAGATCCTTATCACAACAGGAATTTAATTCATTACGAAGACATAAATCGTAATAAAATTTAAGCCGAGAAATTAAAAATTCTCCTTTTTTTCCCTCAGAAACGATATATGTCTAACAAAAGAATATTGGAATAAAATTTAAAGCGAGAGATTTAAAATTCCAACCCTTTTTTTTTTCCTGTTCTTTTTCAGAACCAATATAATGAAAAATTGGAGTAAAATTTAAAGCGGTGAATTTTAATTAATATTAAAAAAATAATAACAATATTAATAACGATAACAATAACAATAATAATAATAATAATAATAATAATAATAATAATAATAATAATAATAATAATAATAATAATAATATAGAGATGGAGAACAAACAAATGCTAAAATATATAACTTTTATATCATATTAGCGTGACAGAAAACAATAATAATATTTTTCGATCGCGAGTGTAAGTTCAATTTCGATTCGAATGCGGAAACAATTTCAAAAGTTCAAAGCCCTCGGATTTGCTCATTCGTTCGTGACACACAAGAACTGGAACTCGTACGATCGAAAATGGATATAACTTCGACCGACATAAATTCTCATAAAGTTTCCTCTACCTTTCGAGAATAATATCAAATCGAGAAAAAAGCTGTAACATCCGAGATATGTGCCATCTGAACGTTCTGTCTCCCTTTAATACGCTTTCATGAAGTGGGCTATTTTATTTCTTTTTTTTTTCCAAGAAAATTTTTTAACCGGAATAATGATTTTATTTTATGAGAAAAAAAGAAAAGTAAAACGTACGATACAATCAATAATATTCCCAATATAAAAAGTAAAGCGTCTAATTGTATCAAACGTCAAAATATTTAATGATTTACATTTATTAATTTTTTTCTTTCATTTTTATTTCAAATATAATATTTCGAATATAATATAATATTTGAATATAATAATAATAATAATAATAATAATAATAATAATAATAATAATAATAAAAATAATAATAATAATAATAAAAATAATAATAAAAATAATAATAATAAAAATAATAATAAAAATAATAATAAAAATAATAATAATAATAATAATAATAATAAGAACAACAACAACAACAACAGTAATAATAGTAATAATAATAACGATATGATATATATATATTATTTGGAATGAAAATTAGTTTATATATATTAATAATTAATTTATATAAATTATATATATATATATATATATATATATATATATAAATATAATTTTTTTTAATTACGTTTCAAAATATTTTTTTAATTACTAATTACGATATTCCAGACTTGAATTGATTAGATTTTAAATGGAAAATATGTGTTTCCTTTTTCCTTTTTTTCAATTTATGATATAAAACCAGGAAAGAAGAAAAAGAGATAGAAGATATACGAGTGAGAGCAATAGTGAGAGAGAGGGTGGGAGGAAAGGAAGTTTAGTTAGACGCTTAGGATAAACCAGAAAGATTATATATTGAAGCTTCCTCGGAGAAGAACTTTTTCATTCATCCCATTCCATCCTAGATAGTTCCACTCATCTATCCATCCATCTATCCATCCGCCGTTCGTTCATAGTCGCGCATCACAAAGTTTCACCATACAACTAGGAGGACTCAACGGTCGTAAAAGCTTGCCATAGTTGGTTGACTGTTTCGCTCATGTTTTGTTAATGCAAATGTCCCGAGTGCATCCCTTTTCTGAAGTTTACCAAGAGCTTATCCGGAGATATCTCAGGAAGGCTTGCTTCTCTTCGTAGTCTCAGATACTGCTATTTGCACGACTAAACGATCGTCACGATAGAAATCGTTTCGTAGTTTCCCATCTTTCTATTACATATTTTTATCTTTTTTCTTTTTTTAATAAAGGCAACATTATCTTATATATATATATATATATATATACATATATATAATTTTATTAATTTTGTATATTATTAATAATATCAAATAAGACCGTATGATAATAGAGTAAATAAATTTAAACACTTACTTCGATTATATTATATTATATTTAAGAATGTAACAATGAGATTTGTTGCACAACGATCGATATGACACGCTAAGATTTGTTCCTTTTTTATTCCTTTTTATTTTTTCAAATGTAAGACTTTAGTACACACACACACACACACACACATACACAATGTGCCCTGGGCACTGATATTCACTGAGATTGTCTATCCCGACACCGTTGATCAATTTTCTCATTCCCCGGCTATCCCAGATGTCCACGATGTAATTGTTTTTAGCTAAACAAAGCGAAGCTTCTTTTTACTACCTCAGGGACAAAGTCAGAGATTTTCATTCAATTAATGAAACTTTCCTAGAACAATGGATTAGCCGCAATGGACGCATTGACTGTCCGCACGGACTTTTTGCATTTGAGGATTTAATAAAAAAAAAAAAAAGCAAGGCCTATGTGTCACTTATGTCTTATTAAATCTACGAAAGCTAAAGAAGAGAATAATAAACGTCTTTGCTTTGATGGATAAAAAATTCTTGAGATAAATCTAACGAAAACTTGAAATTCGATGGTATATATGTATGTATGTGTCGCATATCTGATGATAGCTGCGTGGATCATTTATCGACTTATGAATTTATCGATTTATAAAGTGTTACTGATTATTATTATACAACTAACTTCATCCATTTAATCCATATAGTTCGGTTGAAATAACTCATTTCAGTTGTTTATACTATTATGATAGAAGCAATCAGAATTCTTTTTTTTTTTGGCAAAATAAAATGAAACAAGGTTTGTAAGAATTTATTTATAAAAATTGCTTATCATTAATTATTAATAATATATGACGAAATAGTTCGAAACCTGCCCTTTAAAATGATATTCGAATCAGGTTTCTACGAGTTCTTTTTGCAAATAAGAACCGACTGTTAATAATGTGAACAAATTTTTTTCTTCTGCAAAAAAGTGATTTGCTTATTAATTATTTATTGATTTATGTAATTTTTTAAATCAGAATAACAATCTGAATTGTTATTTCCTTTTATTATTTGGGGGAAAGTACGATGAATCATGTTCGTAAGAATTTATTTATAAAAATTGTTTATAACAAATTATTAATTAATTATTACAATACGTTGATAGAATACAAAAAATTTTGCCCGTTTAAAATAGTATTCGATGGGTCTCTGCAATTTTTATTTCCGGAAATATTCCCATGTAAATAATAAGACGTAGCTGTTAATAAGGTAAAAAAAAATTGTTTCTGTAGTAAAACAATAATTTGTTTTTGTAATTTTATAAATCAGAATAGCAACCTGAATTTTTCTTTCTTTTTTTGGAAAAATACGATAAATCAAGTTCGTAAGAATTTGTTTATAAGAATTGTTAATTAATTATTAATGATATATTTAAAACTAGGTATAAACCAGGCCCTTTGAAATGATATTCGATGCAAGTCTCTATGACTTTTAGTTTCAGAGATATTCCCATATAAATGAACGACATTTATATCTAACCACGGGCCCATATAATTTCATTCAAATTTGTTCAGTGACCTATATAAATTCCGAGAATTTAAACGGCCTTACTACTACATTACTACTACTACTACTACCACTACTGTACTACGAACAGCTGTATTATAGAAATTATGAATGGAAATCTTTCAAAGTTGACATCTTTCGAACAAAAAATCGTTGAGACTTGAAAGAAAAACCGTTGTTAAGCGTAATTTATTCTTTATTTATTTAATTATTGCAATAATATCGGCATAATAAAATCGATTTTGTTAATAATTTTTTAAATGGAAATTTTTACTTTTCTTTAGTAATAAGGGCATAACTACAATGAAATTATATAATTTTTTATTATAATTGTGTAAATTTTTATTTTGTTTATTTAAAATAAAATAGAAAAGATTTATTAATAAACGATAATGTACTAG
>OU426863.1:1545000-1625878 GCA_911387685.1 Dolichovespula media
CTATACTTCAATCGTATTAATAATAAAAAATGTGAGTGTGAATTTTTCTTCTTTTTTTTTCTCTTTTTTTAATCAAATATTAGTCAAAAATTAACAAGAGAAAACTATATGCAGTCAAATATGGTTTATTCTGTTCTATGAAATCTTAAACTTAAAAGATAAAATGTGATCATTACATCACATAGAATGTCTGGTTTGTTTGGAACGTTCGAATAATTTTTGAAACAATTCGTTGTAATTGTTGATTTGTCTCTTTCTCTTTCTCTTTCTCTTTTTTTCTTTCTCTTTCTCCTTCTCTTTCCTTCGACGTAAGTTTCATAAGTATGACGTCTATAGTTATCGAAACTACGTAGTATACAATCAAAAGGAATGATTAGAAAAGGAAAAAAAAGAGTGATAAAAGAAGAAAATTGTAATCGATAGGAACGACCACTTCAAGTAATGAGAAAGAAAGAGAGAAAAAAGGGGAGGAGGGAGAGAGAGAGAGAAAGAGAGAGAGTATGTGCGTTTCGTGTCAATAACGTAAACAACGACGATACGATACGAAAAGTTTTCTAATCACATTCCCTTCTCCATTTTATTTTTATTCATTCGTAGAATCGATTGTTTAACATTTTCGAGATACGCTCACGAACATACTGAAGTTTTGATTATTTATTTAAAATCCTTATTTCTTATATTTAATTAACTTGATTATTGACGTTCTTATTTAATTCTCTGTAATCTAATTTACTATTGTTCTTTATTAATAGCAAAATAACATATTGTACAATTTATGGTATAACCATAGTATACCATAAATTTTTAGCACGACTGTTATCGTTCGCCGAATACAAGTATTATTTAATTTTGAATATATACCCATGTATGTATTTTAATAATATTTCATATTATTTATATTGTATTTTAATATTTAACCTTCGAATGGGAACTAATTTCTTTGTGAATTAATTTTCTGACGAAATGTTAATTGCTTAAAAATTAAAAATTATAAATTATAAATTCATTTTGAAAATAACAAGTTGAAACATAAGTGAATTAATTTCCTGACAAAAAAAATTGATCATTAGCTAGAAGATAAACATATCAATGTGAATTTGTGACTTCAAAGTTATATGAAATTATAGGGAATTAAATAAAATAACAATAGTCGATGTTGAATTTTATAAAAGTTAAATTAAAATCAAACGAAACATAAGAAATTAAAGATTAGATAAATCTCTTATTTTTTTTTTTTTTTTTTTTTTTTTTATATACAAATGTAATCAATCGACTTTCAACGGTTTGTTTTATTTGGTGTTTTTCAATAATGAAAGCTCAGAGGCAACATTTTTGACGCTTTTTATTATAATTATTAAAGCAGCATGAAAAATTGACTCAATTTTTGTGTTGTTTTTTTTCTAAACAAATCAATGTTCCTTTATAAACGTCTCTTAGTTTATTTGTTCGTTCAATGATATAGCAACACGATGTGTAGAAGACGTATTTACTTCGACTCGTCATTAATACAATTGTGCTAAATAACTGCAACTAATAGTGATACCTTCTTATCAAACGTGCTCTCTTTGGCTTATATAAAATCAAAGGAAACACCTGGAGAGAAGTTGCTTGGCATTCCATTTCTTTCTCTCTCTCTCTCTTTTATATAGAATATCCCGAAAGTCACTTTCTGATCCTCTTCGGGAACTTACATTTCGTATAAATAATAGGAAACGCGTTTAATTAGAAAATTATTAATTATTCGAAATAGTTCGTTTTCTAATCAAACATAAAAATTGGTATTCATTTAAGAAATTATTCATGTCACGTCATTATTTTATTCTAAAATACAAATGACAAATTGTTTATATCTGCGGTAATTTTGTTTTTGAATTGACTTACAAAATTACTTCTAATTCTTTAAATTTAATAATTAATTTCCTAATGCAACATATGAATACTTTAGATCACGTTAAAATTATTTCTAAATAGCAGTAATTAAGCAATTGCTTTGATTTTGAAGTTAATTTCTATAGTACTCACGTACTCATTGAATTAGTATAAATTTCTAGTTTGAAATATTATTCTAAGTATAAAATAAAAAAAAAGAGATAAAGAAGAGATGTAAAAATAATTAAAAGCGAAATATATAATTTGTTGAAATACTAAAGTAACTTTTGGCAAATCCTGTATTAATTTTTCTTTTTCTACTTACAGAGAACAGACGGCTTTTATAATAAATTTTCTTCGTCTCTCTCTCTCTCTCTCTCTCTCTCTCTCTCTCTCTCTCTCTCTCTTTCTCTCTCTCTTTCTCTCTCTCTCTCTCATAATTTAACTCTTTTACATATTCTCGGTAACACGATTTTACTTTTGAGTAAGAAACAACATCGTGCTTTTCATTGAATCATTTCGTGTGAGTCGAGTTATAGTGGTTACTAACTCATAGAACATTACAATAGTCCGTATCACTAACTCGCTTTTGCAAGTATATACAATTTTCGAAAACATCAGAAAAATTCTAATTACGATAATTAAATTTGACGAGAGTTCCTTCTTCAACTCTTCTACGTGTTCCTTATATAAACGTAAAGTAACGGGAAGTTGATTAACTTGTTATGAAAAATAAATCAACTTCCATATATGTTTATATATATATATATATATATATATATATATATATATATATATATATATATATATTTATATATATACACGTATGTATGTATCTATATATATGTATGTATATATGTATGCGTATGTGCATATGTAAAGTAAATTACGTTGAATATATATATATATATATATATATATATATATATATATATATATATATATATACGTATGTATGTATATGAATATATGTGTGTGTGTATGTGTATATATATGTAATTATAATTCTTTTCTTTTCTTTTTTTTCTCTTCCCTTTTTCCTTCCTCGGAAGAAGAATTAATTTTGCCTTTCGTAATCTTACGACCCTTTTCTATTTATTCTTGTATTTTTTATTTTTTTAATTGCCTTTTCATCAATCTCATATTTTGCAATTTCTTTCGCATTATTTTTTTTCTTCTCGTCGTTCATCATATAAATATTTAATATAACAATGTAATAATAATAATAATTATTATTATTATCATCATCATCATCATCATCATTATTATTATTATTATTATTATTATTTATATGAACGGGCTATATGATGGTGTTTACAAAATAAATAACTTGATTAATTATTATTTATAAAATGAATAAACGAATAATTATAAATAATTTGTAATTTCGTAAAATAAATCACAAAAGAAAATTTTTATTGCTTCGCGTGAAACACATTGAGGTTAATACACGAATTGATTCTTTTTTTGTTTTTATTTCTTACTCATGATCTATCGAAATTATTTTTGAAAAATTCCAACTTAATCGATTACGATTTATAAATAGAAATGAACAAATGATTATGACAAATGATTTTTGATTTTCTGGTTTGCTGTATTGATTTTCTGTTGTTTTCTATTTTCGGAAAATAATTCTTCGAGAATATTTCCTTTATAAGAATAACAAATACGAATTACAGGAAAGCTGGAGCGAAAAGAATAAAAAAAATAAAATAGAAGCAAAGAGAATCGACTTTGAGTTTATCGTCTGAGTAATTTTATCGTACTTTTTAATCGCATTAAATCCGTCAAACCCCAAGGATATTACCTATGACGCATGTAACATATACGATCATAGCTCGTAAACACTCATTTTGTGCAAGAGAAAAAAATAAAAGAAGAGAAAAATAAAAAAGAAGGGAAAAGAAAGAGAGAGAGAGAGAGAGAGAGAGAGAGAGAGAGAGAGAGAACGTCGAGATTTTACGTGATTTTTATCGCATATATAATAAATGAGTATAGAAAATAACGCCAAAAGCAGCTCATAGAAATTGTATAAAAAGAGAAATAGGGAGAAAGGGAGATAAAGAGAGAGAGAGAGAGAGAGAGAAAGAGAGAGATAAAATAGAAATAAAAAAATATCTGAAACTTGTCTACAGAACGACGTTGTAGCTGAACATGGGATTTAAACGAATTAGGTGAACAGAATAATGAGATAGAAAAGTATCTACATTTAAACAGATAAAAAATTAAGAGAGCGTTAACGAAGATGACGAGAAAAATTTGAGAATAAAAATGAATGAACAAATGTAAAAAAAAAGGAATCAGTAAGATTACTCTGTCTTTCGGCGTATGTACGTACGTACGTATGCATGTATATATATATATGTATGTATGTATGTATGTGTGCATGTATGAATGTATGTATGTATGTGTGCATGTATGAATGTATGTATGTATGTATGTATGTATGTGTGTATGTATGTATGTATGTATGTATGTATGTATGTATGTATGTATGTATGTATGTATGTATGAGAGAGATCTAATAAGAAAGACTTATTATGTAAAGTTAATAAAAACGATAAAGAAAAGAGAAAAAGAAAAACAAAAAAAAAACAAAATAACTTAAGAAAATAAGCAAAGATCCGAGAAGTTGTTAATGAATAAACGTTAGTGACTGTCATAGAGTACATTACCTTGCTTCCAAAAGAATTAAGAGATAAATTTGTAATACATTATTCCGTCGAAGCACGATCCGAGAACTGTTATAATAAAAATTATCTTGCTCCCTCGTTTCCGAGCGAGTATCTCATCTTTCATTCACTTTCTTATTCTTTCTTTTTCTCTTTTTCCTCTTATTATTTTTCTCTCCCATGACTGATAATAAATTTCAGAGGTTCACACGCAACATTAAATATAGTAAGGATGTTATTAATAAAAACGCAGGACAATTTATTTATTATATATATATATACATATTTATTTATTTATTTATTTAATACTATATATATATAGTATTTAATTAATAATGTATTAAAAAAATAATTAAAATTCTTAAACAAATATATTATTAATATATTAAATCATTAATTAAATAATATATATGGTTATACATACGAATGCATTTAAACATTGGAATTATTATTCTTTTCATTCGTATATATATACATTTTTTTTCTAATTTAATATATAAAAACGTGAAATATACGTGAATAATGTTGAAACGTCAACGCTGATACGTGATTGGATATACGATGAACGTCTTCTATCCATCTCGAAAGCCTCGTGTTTAACGTTAACTTAATTCAAAGATGATAAGATTGCTGAGAGAGAGAGAGAGAGAGAGAGAGAGAGAGAGGGAAAATAGTTGTTATCAGCTCGACCTCTTTCAACGAAGACCAACAGGAAAATAAGCTCTGATCGATGACTACTCTTCGTTGTCGTATCTCTCTGTTTCTCTGTCTCTCTCTCTCTCTTTCTCTCTCTCTCTCTCTCTCGATTTCTCATTTTCATCCCCAGGTTGCTTTCCTTTTCAACGTAGACAAGTTATCAGCCCTTCATTTATTCCCGAGACTTCATGTGTGTGGCGAAGCTACTTTCTCACCCATGACGAATTAGAAGGATTAAGTAAGTATAGGACTGAAGATATTCTAATAAATAAGACGATCAAGAAAATTTGTCTATTGAGTTGATACTTATTTATCATTTCATATCCAATCCGTTTTTTTTTCTTCTTTCTCCTTTTTTTTTAATAATCCTCGTGAGAATATTTTTTTGTCTTTCTTTTCTTGTTTTTTCGATTTTAATCTTAACGTAAATTATAACATTTCATTTTTAAACATTTTCATATTCCTTTAATTTAGATTTCGGACAGTTATTTCATATATCAATTTTATTACAAAAATTATACGAGTTTCTGAAGTTTTTTCCCCTCTCTTTTCTACTGTATTTAAAATTTTTCAGGAATATTTATATTACATATATATATATATATTCTAAGATTAAATAAATCCTGTACAATCATAGGTCACATATACTGCAATCTACCCTGTAAGTCCTAAGACCTATTAATCCCTCCCTCGCAACAAGGTCCACAATTGATAGAAATCTTTTCATCCTCCACGCAGCTTTTCACATTTCTTTTTCTCAAATCTGAAAATGGAAAAGAAAGATCGCTAAAGAACTATTTTAAATTATCACATTTAATTTTTATTTCAACGTCCACCTCAAAATATATTCCTGATATTATAAAAAATATCACTTCTCCAATCTTACGACTCCTCAACACATACACATTGTGATGAAATAAACAGTAATCTTATCTCGACTATTAAAGGTTTTCTACAATATATTTTTCCAACGTGAAATCTCCCTATCTTTATCGAGAGATAAATTCCAATACGTAAAATTCACGCTCTACTTCGTATTAATGTTTCAACAAACTTTTAGATTATCTATATCCTTTTTATATGACGTACATATATATATATATATATATATATATATATATATATATTATTCTTTTTTTTATATATAAAAATTATGTGAGATGCTATTTTTTTATTTTATTTTCTTTTATGTCCTATTCGATCGTAACACGTTAGGTTTATCTATCTTAATTAAAAATTTGTAAACAAACAAGACACTGTAATAACATTTTGTTATAAAGGAAATAATAAGGAAAACGAAAGAAAATACGTTAAACACAGAAAGATATGAATAGATAAAAAATAAATTACGTTCTTTTGCATAAATAGGTCAGTATATGTAATTTTAGTGTTTTCTTTCTTTTTATCATATATTAATTTAACGTTTTCATCATCATCGTCGCAGTAAATAAAAATAGTTCGGTTTCTTTAAAAAAAAAAAAGAATCTACTTTTATTGATAACATTATCGCGATAAATTGTTAAGCGCAGAAATAATTTCTCCGTATCATTCTTTATCGTTTACAATCGATTATAGTTCTCAATCGAGGAAAAGAAAAGTACGCGAAGAATTATTGTTTGACATAATCGATATTTATAAGTCAATGGAAAATATCAACGTTTAATCTTTATTTCTTGTAAACTATTATACTATTCTTTTAATGTTTACAAAAACGATACCTTCGTATCGATTATTAATAACAATTAACGAACGAATCAATTAGTTATATAGATCAAGAAATTGAAAGGTGACAAAGGAAAAAAGAAATAAGTAAAACTGAAAGGAAGAGAAAAAGATAGAAATAATCTTCATACCGGTTCGATGTCAAAATTAAGCTACCAATCGATTCGCACGTTATCTAGATGCCTTTATTAAACCGAAAATACATGTTTCGTATTATCATATCGTTATCCGATAGTTAAAATCTGTCGATATACGTATTAATCGGCATATAAATTGATCTACATGAATCTACAATGAATTGCACATAATGAAAAAACGAAACGTTAAAATGAATCTACAATAAATCGTACGTAATGAAAAAAAGAAACGTTAAAATAATTTTCTCTGAAAGCGAATACGTTATTGTTGACAAAATAACCTTGTAATGTCAGCTTCATGTCAGTATAACATGATAATAGTTCGATAAAAATAGAATTTTAGTTTAGTATAGAATTTTTACAATTTTTTCACATGAAAGTGATACTTTGATTTAATCGAATAGTTAACGCGCGCGCATGTGTATGTGTGTGTAAATCTAATACATAGTTCGATATGATTTTTATTGCATTGTTACTTGCACATTCCACGATTAAGCAATAATCAATTAAATAACGCGTTGATGATAATTGAAAAAAGAAGATGAATACATTTTTTCTTTTTTTTTTTAATTTGATTTGATCGAATAATACGCATGCATACGTAATAAATTATAAATAAATAAATATACATATGCATATATGTAAATAAATGTATATGTGTATAATGTATATAGATCAAATACGTTGTCCGACACGATTTTCGTTAATTATTTTTACGCTCCGCGCATTATTATTTTCACATTCTACATTTCCTCTTTCATTGTATAATACACGCACACACACACATACATTTATAATTTTGGAAAATGAATGAATAAATATTTGTTGGATAATATTTTCGTACTGTATAATACTTTTATTTAATCCAATAATACACACACAAACGCACGCACATCGAATAAATTGCTCGATAAGATTTTCTCATTACATTATTATTTCCACATTTTACGAGTAAGCAATATTATCGGGAAAATAAACTTACATGTAGAGGAAAAGTGGTAGGAGAAAAAAGTGGGGATTCAAATTGATAAGACAGAACCAGTAGGAAGGAGAGAGATAAAGATTTCGGTCTGACGAGAATAGCGTGAGTGAGTGAGTGTGAGTGAGTGAGTGAGTGAGTGAGTGAGTGAGTGAGTGAGTGAGTGAGTAAGTGAGTGAGTGAGTAAGTGAGTGAGTGAGTGAGTGAGTGAGTGTGTTTGTGTGTGTGTGTGTGTGAAAAGGAGAAAGAGAAAGAGAGATGGGGGAGGGGGAAAATAACAAAGCTCGGTGCACAATATTCTAAAATGCCATATTCCGTAACGGGATAAAAACGGAATAGGACGGATCGGCAACGAGTAAATACGATTTATCGTCTGAAAAGTGTCGAAGGCAGTAGTCGAAGGTAAAGGCTTTGTGTGTTCGTTAATCATTATATCTCGTTGGAGAGATTATATTAACGATTATATCAACTATATCGAGTAAATTTAATTAATCAACAAATTGGACCATTCGACAAGATGCCTCATAGGATTTAAACGGACAACGATCCTTTTCTCGGCAATTATTTTGTATGTATCTTCTTCTTCTTCTCTTTCTTTTTCTTGTTTACATTGATTTTGTTCCTTTTTTCATCTGTTAATATGTTTATTCCCCCCCTTTTTTTACAACTGTAATTTCTATCCTTTCATTATTTCTCTTTTCATTTTCATTTTCTGATATGTCCTCTTTCTTTTTTCTTTTTCTTTCTCTTTTTTTTTCCATGTGAATATTTCGTTTTCGAGATATCATTTATTTATTCATTCATTTTTTTCTTCTTTCCTTTTATACATATATATACTTTATTTCAATATATACTTTTCTCTTTAATCATAAATATCTCGTTTTTATTTTCTGCTTTTATTCCACGTTATATCTCTTTTAATTTCTATTTGACAAATAAATATTTACTGTCATGAATTTCCTTACTTTTTTCTTTTTGTCGAATATCTCCTCTCTTTCAATATTCTTTCAATATATTATATAACTCTTTTCTTTCTCTTTTTTTCATTATTATTATAGCTGTTTATTATTTCGAGATCATGCCATTTTAAAATTCATACAATTTGTCTTAACCTTATCTCTATCCGCTTCTTCACACATCTTTTATCTAATATTTACCTTTTGTTAATAACTTACGTTTGCATAAATACTACATACGTTTAATTCTAAGTGCATAATATTACGTGTGTATATATATATATATATATATATATATATATATATATATATATATATATATATATATGTATATGGTACGTATGTACGTCTCTTCGGCCTTGTTTTCTTTCGTTTCAAGCTTTTAATTTTTTATTATTTTTTCTTTTTCTTTCTTTCTTATTTTTTTTTTCAAGAAAAAAAGAATTAAAGAAATGAAAATAAAACGTTGTGAGTAAGAAGGTCGCCACAAACTTCTATGAACATTGAAATACTTCTTCCATTTTTCTTTTTATTTCCTTTTCTTAACGAATCCTTTTAATGAGACACTTCTTTCATGGATCCCCTCATAGTATTTCTTCGAGTAAACAACGAAATTTATTCATTTTATTTTTATGTTTGTGTATAATTTGTGTATGCGTGCGTGTGTGTATGTGTGTGGGTGTTGAAAGTTTTTCTCGTCATTAAAATACATGGTTGCGTGGGATATACAAATTACTTAATTAATGTATATTAAGGTAAGTAAGTCCAAAGATAATACTAACAGATTGTAATAATTTTTGAAGAGTAATTTTAACTGTACGAGATATCACCAATAGTTGAAATATTTATTATCTTTATTTGAATTAATAATAAATTAATTTAACTTCTTTAATATAACTTACTTTATTGAATGAAAAATGAATTACCAATAACTATAAAAGAAATTAAATTATTGAAATGAAAAGCTTTGATTAGAACAAATAGAACCCTTCTTATGTTTAGTTCAGAGCTAAAACAAGAAAAAAAAAGAAGAAAAAGAAAGGCTTTAATTGAAATTATTTAATTAGATTATTAATTGAGTATCTCGGTCTTTAGGTAATTAATTTAATTTAGTATAAATTATATATAATATCATAAAGCGCCGATAAAATTCAGATGCATTAATTACACGCTTCTATTAGATAAATTAATAATAACTATATTTGAATCATTTCCTCGATGAAAATAAAATTCCTCTATAAATTATGAAAAATATTATTATTAAAAATCAAATATATGTATATTTTGATTGAGAAAAGAAAAAGGACAAACTTAAAAAACGTAAAAAATCTGATAAATTCATAAACCTTTGATTAGTAAGTAAGTATACACGAATGAAAAATAAAAGAAGAAAAAGAAAGAAGAAAAAAAAAAGAAAAAAGTTATAATAACTTTGACAATAGGAAAATCATGTAATTAAAATGGCGGACGTCTCGCCGTTTCCACTATTCTTTCTTTTCTTTTTCTTTTTCCTTCATTTTTTTTTTTTTTTCATATACGAGAAATCTCATCTGTTGGCTGCTTTTCAAGATCTACTCATCGGTTGCGTCTGACAGAAAGTCAATAAAAAGAATACCGCGATAATCTTTGCAGACGTCGCGTCGGAACGAGAAATTAGTATTCGATCTTCTTTCCTTCTTATAAAAAAAAAAGAAAAGAAAAAAGAAAAATAAGAGGAAAACCTTCGAAAAGGAAGGAAAATTATATGTCGACTATATTAAAATACACATTATATGTAGTCAAGATAACATTTGGTAATATGTATTCATAATACATAAATACATATTATAAAAAGTTCATGTAACTCTAAAACAACTAAAATTCATAGATTTTATTTTTATTATGTTTATATTATTTATATTTTATTATATATAACTAATTTAATAATAATATATATATGTATAAATAAATATATATATATATATATATATATATGTATGTATGTATATATATATTATTTTTATATATACATATATATATATAAAATATAAAAGTAATATATAAATCACAGAATTTAAATACTTTAGATCTACACCATAATTATATTATTTATAGAATTTGTCTATATATTTTAAACAAGTTGAACAATATAAATAATATAATGTACAAAATAAAGATACTTCGAATCCAAGATATTTTTATTTTTTTTATGATAAATGCACTGTACTATTAGTTATAAAAATATAAAAATTATCTTAATAGTCGAATCGTTATTAGTATAAAAATCAGGCTTTTTCTCATCGCTGTTATCGATAGAGATAGAAATCATTTTTCTTAAGTACTTTTTTTTCTCTCTCCCTCTCTCTCTTTTTCTCTTTCTCTCTTGTCTTTGTAGATAATCTATATATGATATAATTTTGATCTCATTGCATAAAATAGAATTACGACTGACAATCTGTATAAAAGCAGGAAAGGAATTACGTCGTGCTAGGCAATTAAAAACAAGTTTACTCGGACACATTTATGAACGTCTTACATAAAGCTCATAGCAAAATTGATTATAAGATCGTTTCGAGTTAGCACGAAAATGAAATCTTAGCTATGCGATCGTTACAGGAAGACAGAAAAAGAAAAAGAAAAAAAAGTGTATATAATCAAATCAAATCAATGAAGCAATCATCGGATTCTCATGAAAATCATGTGAGAAAATGGCACGTTTGGAATGTAATCTCTGCTAGAAAATACATTTTGTTCATTCCCTCTCTCTCTCTCTCTCTCTCTCTCTCTCTCTCCCTCCCTCTTTTATAATTCCTTTTTTCTTTTTCCTTTCTTTTTTCTTTTTTGTTAATCTTCTTAATCTTCTTTAATATTTAATAATTATTTTTTTCGTATCTTAAAACAAACAATTATGTAATCAAATAAACAATGGTATTAATATATAGTATAAAATTTACACCAGTATGATTATATTATAATAATTTATCATAGTTTCATTTTTTATTGTTCAGATAAAATTTAACAAATTTCATTTATATTATATTTATATATATATTACAAGTTTAGTATACTCTCTATGATATTATTATTCTTTAGTGTCTAATAGAAAAAGAAGATCTATTATATTTATAATATTATTTATACTAGTATAAATTTTACTAATTAAAATAATTCACCAGAGTGTTTAATTTAAGATATCTAAATAAAATTTCATTTCAATTCTTTAGAATCCATTTTTATTTATTTATTTTTTTTTAATGTTTTCGTTTAACAAAAGATATCTATTGAATAAATACTTTGATAGTCGCATGTAACAAGATCCACGATAAGTTAATTTTATTATAATAATTCATAATATTTCCGTCTTAACGGTCTATAAAGAATTTCGTTTAAGGCTGTTATAATCCAATTTTTAACATAAATATATAACAAATATATAAAAGCAATTATATAATATAATGATTACGTTATTAAAAAAATAATTTCATAATTGTATAATAGTGTATAACTCTTGTACTAGTATAACTACATTATATTTACTTAATTAATACAATTTATACCGTTATAACTACATCATCATAATTCATTATATCACTAGAATAGTAATATTGTCATTTCCAGTATCCTAAAAACTTTTCTTTAAGTTTTCCAAAATCCCATTCTTTTTATATTTAAACGGAATAATTATACAATTTAAAAATTTTATATATATATATATATATATATATAATACGCAGTACAAAGTATAATTTATACTATATGAACTAAAAGATAATTTCAATTTCAAGATATGAAATAATATAAATAAATAAAAATATGACATTGAAGTTACGTGGCATTATAAAGAATTAATACCACTATTTATAGTAATATTAATTAATCGTTACAATTTCTTTCTTTTTGCGTTAAATTATTATCAACTTTGACATTCGTGTATTTTCTCTTTTCTTCATTCAATTTTTATTTTCATTTTTCTGTTCTTTTTCTTTTTTTTCTTCTATTACGATCAGTAAAGTAGTTTCACATAAGAAAGTTCAATGCAGCTGCAGTAGGATTCGTAAAACGAAAGAGAAAGTAGAGGGAGAAGGAAAGAAAGAGAGACAAATAAACGATGTACGAGTAGAAAGAAAAGAGATAGAAAAAAAGAATATTCTAAGGGAAACCCTGTTTTCGTGAGCGCGAAAGAAAATCAGGGATTGTCTTGACAGATGCTTCAAAACTACGAAAGAGAAAGAAAGAAAAGAAAAAGAGAGAAAAAGAGAGAGAGGGGGGAGGGAGAGTAGCATGAAAGATGATCGTTTCATGTTTGAAAAATGAACAATGCAATGCTTCAGAAAAGAAACGTGAAGAAGAACGCACGTTGATTCATCAAAATAAATAGTTTTCTTCCATCGAGGGAAAAAAATGATCAAACAGATGAAAGAGACAGAGATAGGGAGAAATTACTGATTTTTTATATCCATACACATATATATATATATATATGTATATATATACATATATATATGATTTAAAACTTCATTACGTTTCATTCCAAATTTGACTGCTTCCTTTTTCTTTTTTTAAGTAGACATTATTATTATTATTATTATTATTATTATTATTATTATTATTATTATCATCATTTTTTATATAATATAATCATAGATGATATACTAGTAAATAATACATATAACATTACAATAATACATATAAAGATTATATTTTTTGATAAATATATAATTATATATATATATATATATAAATATTATATTACATCGGAGATATAATAAAAGATAAAAGAGATAAGAAAAAGAGAATTATCATTAAAAGATCGATAAAGGTTTGATGATGAACGGTTTCGCAAAATTTAATTTGCCAATAAATTTCATAGTTAATGATAATAATAATAATAATAATTTAAAAAATGTTTCGATCGTCATAGATTGTATGATAGATGAATTCACGCTTAAAAGAAAAATTATCTATAATATGTATTATCGATCGATATAAAACTTATTGATTTCATCGGAAATTATTTAAACCTTCATTATGTTTCATTTCAAATCTGATTTCTTTCTTTTTCCTTTTCTTTAAGTAGAATATTATTATTATTATTATTATTATTATTATTATTATTATTATTATCGTCATTTTTTCTTCAGAGAAAAAAATGGATAAATTATTTATTGTATAAATAATAATTTAATTTTCTTATTATTTTCATGAAATTCGAAGAGATATTTTGAATCTAAGATTCATCGAATTAATTAATTTTTAATGAAAATATGGATGAACCTTATTTTCGATTTCTGTTATTTTTTTATTGAGATTATCTAACAGAAATTATCTAACACAGTCTAAACAAAATAATTTTTAATAATTCATCACGAGATTTATATCTCGTAGTTATTTTCTTAATTATGATTTAGCTAAATATATATGTATAGAAAAAGATAATAATAATAAACACGCAAGGAATTCGAACATTCTCTCTCTCTCTCTCTCTCTCTCTCTCTCTCTCTTTCAATCTCTTTCCCATTATTCTCATTGGTTAATTCTGTTCTTATCTATGAATGAATAAAAATGTGTCTTTATCATATGGATATGACATAAATATAAAAAAAGTAACAAATAGGATCAAGATTCTAACAAAACTATATGAGTTGAATTATATATATAACAGGCATGTACATACGTATGTAAATAGATTATGCATATACACACATATCATACATATCATACATACACGTACATATACGTACATATATAAACATATATATACGCATTTATATTTCTACTAATGACGAATTGCGTTGTTGAAACTTAGTCTCTTTATCATCCAATCTTAATCTTCGAGATAATGTTAGAGATCTTGCATTCAAGGTCAAGGCCTAATGACATGTATTCTTGGAATAATTATCAATCTTTGATTTTTAAATACATTAACTTCCATATTCTTATTCTTACGAGTACCATAAAAATTTCGTTAAATTAATTGATTTCCCGCCATTTTTTAAACGTTTCAACACTTTTTCGAGGTTATATCTTAATTTTTATACTATATCGAGAAGAAATATACCTTTTTTACAGACAAATTTATCTTCAGAGGTAAAAAAAATAAACAAACAATCAAACAAATTGATAATACTGTTACCTGTTATCAGATGAGTTTCTTAAGATTTCACGCGATTATTAGGATCTCGATATGATTGTTACAATTCTTCAAAGAACTCGAAAAATTTTTGAATGAATATGTTTTCATTCCACTTTACTTTTCTTTTAATGTATAGAACAACAAATATAAAACAAAATTATTTGAGCAATAATGAGCCTTAAATTATAATAAATACTTGAAGTTAATTCAAGATAAAATGGAGTGAAAATTTGCAAGGAACTCCAGCGCCACGGTTCAGTGAGTCTTCGAAGCTTCTTTGGCCACAATAGAGAAAGAGAGAAAGAGAGTTTTCGTGAATTTCAGTTCGCCCGCATTTGCAAATAAATTTTACGCCGTAGCTATCGATTTCCGCCAGGAATTGGGACAATCGACTCTCTCTCTCTCTCTCTCTCTCTCTTTCTCTCTCTCTCTTTCTTTCTTTCTTTCTCTCTCTCGAGACAACACTTACAGCCTTATACCAAGCGCATCCTACCTTCGGAGAAGAGTGATAGAAGGATATCGACTTTTGAAAAATAAAAATCAGATTGATTCAATGAAAAACGAATTTGAAACTTCCTTCTTATTTTCGACAAGTTCAAAACGTTAAAAATTAAAAAAGTCAGAAGACAAGATGAGTTCGATAATGATATATGATCCTGTGACGTAACCTTCTTTAATTTGTCAAGGTCAATTAGGAATAAAAAAGAGAGAAAAAATTCGAGATAAAGCATTTAATGTTGAATCGTTTTCTTTTCTTCTTTTTTTTTTTTTTGAACATTTATTTATAACTTTGCAACAATTTTCTTTCATCCCTTTCTTAGTAAAAAAACATTTCAAAAATAAATAAGCATATAAATATTATTTGTTTTCCTACACAATTCTCAGAAATAAGAAGTTACAAAAGAATAAACAATCGAATTAAATGAAAATGATAGAAAAAGGGATCACGCTGAGTTGTTTAAAATTCGCACGTAATTAACAACAGCGCCATCTTCCATTGCATATAAAGATCCCCTTATTATCGAAGATCAGTCGATACTTTACAACGTGTTACAACGCGATTGACGATGACATATTTTTTAATTTTCTTATTGTATATATCATATATTACTTTACTACATTATTAAGGAATAATAATGTTACTCCGAATTGTTTTTTAATCGTTAGAATGAAGAAGGAATTCTCTTCGAAAACAGTCGTGTTTTTATTAAATATTGTAATTGCACTACTTTATCGGCTAACGATATAAGAAATCGTTTCTCGATTGAGCATAAGTGACAAGTTGTTCTTCGTACACAATATTTCTTGTGAACGATATTGTTATTGAATAATAATCGCAGTATGCTATTTCAACTTATGCGATGTTATAGTATACGTAGATTAGATTATTTTTACTCGAAAATAGTACAAAATGTTAAATTATTCTTACATAACATGCAAAGCTACTTGCATTGTCGAAAATAATCGTTCTTTTTATCTTATGAGATAATAACAATAGTAATAATAATAATAATAATAACAATGCAAAGAATATTGCTACGTTCGATTATATTCGAAGTTTAGTGGTTATTGGGGACTTAAACTTTTCATTGTTTTCCATAGTATTCTGTTAAAGTAATACAATCAAAATGATTGAGGAAAATGTTTACGAATCAGGGCCAAGTGTATTTAATTACACTGAGGTTTGTATTTTTTTAAATAAAAAGTATCATTTTTATTATTTATTATATTATAATATCGTTATTGAACAGAATCTATTAATGGCTATATTTCATAGTCTAATCTCTGCTTTATATTTATATCGTGTTAATTTATGGCTAAAATTTATTAATACACGTTGTTAAGTAGTAATTATCTGATAAAATATTATCTTTATTTTTTAGGCAGACGACAGAACACCATTATTACAAAATAATCAAAGCGATATGGCAGAAAAAACAGTCGGAATTTCTCAAGAAACCCTTGTCTCCCAAGGTGGGCAAACAATCAAAGCAAAGAGGCTTCCTCAATATATCGCGAGTTTGGCAGCTACATTAGGAGCTGTGGCAGCAGGAATGACATTAGGATGGACCTCACCAGCTGGAGTAAATGGTGTTAATTTAAAAGCTATATCTGATATCTCTATTAGTTCAGAAGAGTTCTCATGGATCGGAGCACTCACACCGCTTGGTGCTGCAGTAGTATGCATACCAATTGGTATTCTTACTGATATAATAGGCAGAAGGGTTTCTATGCTAATACTCACGGTTCCTTTTACAATTGGCTGGCTATGTATTATCTTTGCCAACTCTGTAACTTTGTTTTATGTTGGAAGGTTCATTACAGGCGTTAGCGGTGGAGCTTTTTGCGTGACAGCTCCCATGTATACCGCAGAAATAAGTGAAAGTGAAATTCGTGGAAGTGTGGGTTCATATTTTCAGTTACTCCTCTCTGTAGGTATTCTTCTTGCGTACGCTTTAGGTATCTGCGTAAATATGTTATACTTATCTATTATATGTGCGGCCATACCAATAATCTTTTGTATAATATTCTTCTTCATGCCAGAAACTCCTACATTTTATTTAATGAAGAGAAATGAAGATGCTGCTAGAGAAAGTTATATTCGACTTCGCGGGAATCAATATAACGTTGAACCAGAATTAATTGCACAGAAAGAGGCGTTAGAAGAGTCTAGGAAAAACAAGGTATCTTTTTTAACCGCATTGAAATCAAAAGGTTGTAAGAAAGCCATAATAATATCGTATGGTCTCATGTTATTTCAACAATTGAGCGGAGTAAATGCTATTATATTTTATGCTGGTTCTATATTTGCATCAGGAGGTGGTTCTCTTCAATCTGATGTAGCTAGTATCATAGTAGGTGCAATGCAAGTAGTTGCAGTATTTGTTAGTACATTGATAGTTGATCGTTTAGGTAGAAGGTTATTGCTTTCAATATCTATCGTTGCTATGTTTCTATGTACCCTCATACTTGGTGTTTACTATTATATTCAGGAAGAAGGAGATGCAAGTAATATAGGCTGGTTACCTCTTTTATCTGTTTGCGTTTTTATCATTTTATTTTCACTCGGATTTGGTCCTCTTCCATGGATGATGATCGGAGAACTTTTTGCTCCAGAAATCAAAGGTATTGCTGGCAGTAGTGCTTGCTTATTGAATTGGTTAATGGCATTTATTGTCACCAAAATTTATTCTAATTTAGTCAGTAGTTTACACCCTTACGGTACATTTTGGCTATTTTCACTCATTTGTGCTATTGGTATTGCTTTTGTCCTATTGTTGGTCCCAGAAACGAAAGGAAAAACATTAGAACAAATCCAACGCGAATTAAACACATAGTTAGATATTAGAAGAAATCTCTAATGTATAAAATATATTTTTATAGAAGAGATTAAACGTTTTCATATTGCAAGACTGATTCTTCTGTAAATTTTGAAAGTCTGTAATATGTTTTAGACGAATTTATGCATATATATATATATATATATATATTCCTCTATATGAAATTTGTAGAAAAAAAAGCCAAATTAAATGTATTAACTATAAATTTTATCCTTGACGACCCAATATATAATATTATTTATAATAAAAGAGATACATTCTGTACCATTTATAATAGATTAAATGAACGTAAGAGAATTTAACATTATCAAATTTTCATTAAGAATCGTATAACGTATATTGTTTTAATTATAATTAGAATCTAGACGAAATTAATTTTCAAAATGTCTTTCAAAATTCCTGCCATTAAATGATTGTGTTCGATCGATGTGGTACCTAGGGGTAAATCTTTGATACTAATACTTATGTATTCACTGAAAATTTAGAGTATTCAGAATTATATACATTTGTAAAGATACAAATTAATTCTATCTTTATTTCGACAGACAGCAAATCTGTCAAGAATTTAGAAGCGTATTTTTAAGATTGTATAAATATCACTTTTCGTATAAATTTATATAAATATCCATGTGAGTAACTTTTTTCCGTTTTTATGTATCCATTATGACATGAAATAAATTACAATGAATAAATAAACTGAATAAATTATTTTTACAAATATTTATTAACACGTTCTAACATATAACAAATCATATTTCTCATAATTCTTGTTTGTTTGATAATAAAATTTCTCGAGGACGAATATTATTTCTATGAAAACTTATTGTGAAAAGGACAAAAAAAAATAAAAAAACAACACTTTAGTTCACGATTATATTTGCGTTGTTTCATACCGATATATGAATATCTGTGTAAGAGAGATAGATTAAAAAAAAGAAAGAGAGAGAAACAGATGGTCGGAATAACGGAACGCAGTGACGAAACGAATCAACGAGAAATAAGGGGAAAATAAACGTGTTTCACAAGAATTTCTGTTTTAAATATTTTCTGTTATAATCAATTCGTTTAAATTCATTGAAGTAACATTGAAAAAATAAATTGATTTTCACACGAATAATTTGATTATACGGAATGCAATTTAAATGTTAATGAATGTAAATTTCAAAATTTCTATAAATTTCTTGAAGTATACGAGCTTAGAAAATAAATTTATTTGTATATCTTAAGCGTATTATTTATTTTACAAATTTAAATACATTTATCAGATAAAACTAAGATTTTATATTTTCCTCGAACAATCACCACCAATCATATATAAATCACCAACAGTTGTAATTCCGATTTATTTCATTTTGAAGCAAATAGGAAAGTGAAAAGATAAGAATATCTAGTGGTGTAAATCTGACAGGAATTGGACGAGTGCAGTGTAAGATCTGCCATCATTTTTACGTCATCCAGATCATCCACCGGTTCCAAATGAAAGTTATGCAATAAGTGAGCTACTATTACTTTTAGCTCAAACATTGCAAATCTTTGACCTACAAAACAAGAAAAGACTCAATTATTTAGATCCCTTTTTTTATAACTACATCCAACATTTACCGATACAATTTCTTGATCCAGCGTTAAACGGGATGTACGAGTAAGGATTACGACCTTTCACATTTTCTGGACAAAAATCTATTGGGATTGAAAATTTTGGGATTCGGCCAATATTCAGGATTTTTGTGGATGCTGTAAATGTTTATGTGACAGTTCGAGTCAGCCGGGATTAGATAATTTTCTGAAAATTAATATGTTTATTTGTTTGATTTAAATGATAAAACGAAAGTGAATCTGAGATGCATATCCTGCGTCAAATAACGAAGTATAATTTGAACGCTGGGATATAAATGAAGTGATTCTTTTAAACATCTCTCTAAATATGAAAATTCTCGAAGCGTCAGGATCGTTAGACTATAATTTTGTTGCATAACTGTGTTCACTTCGTCCCATATACGTTCCTATGCATGAATATATGATTATTATTCTTTGCAGATTGAAAACGCATCTTTATTGATCAATGTTTTACTAATTCTTTACGATGAAATTATTACTTCTACATCTTTGTGATTTGCAAAAAGACTCGAAGAAAAACACAAGGCCGCTGCAGTAATGTCGTGACTCTACGAAGATTATTTACTCATTTTCTCTCATTATTGGGAAAAATATTAATATAACAGCACTTACCTCAAACATGAAAGTATCGACTTCTTCTCGGATGCCTTCCTCATCGATTTCATTACCATTCACAGAAACGGCTATAGGTAGATCAAGCAGAATCAGATCAGTCTGTTTTTGAACATCGGTTCTGTGATAGAAATATTTCAATGATAATTTTATCGCTATTATAATCTTAGCGAAGTCGTATAATTATATAAAAGAAACTTTATCAATTACTTTGTATATTTTAAGACTATTATTTCAAATACCTTGCCTGTTTATTAATGATCTATATAATTACTACATCTACAAAACGTATTAAAATGTATGAATCAAATCGTTATTTATTATTCATTTGATTTATTGACGAACACATTCACGAATGTAAGCAATATTAAGAATTTATTAAAATAATATATAACAATCAAATGAAAGAAATAATTAAAAACCACAAACATGTTTCACACTTACCGTTGCCTCTTGGAAATAGGAACATTCGTCAGCTGTTAAGTTTCGTTAGATTGCTCAATCGTCGTACATGTAACGATTAAATCTGGGATACTAATAGATCATTCTGACTGAATATTACTCTAATATACTGGAGCATACATGCATGATATGCAAGTTTATTTTTCTTCTATGAAACACGACGCTGCTCTCAAAGCGCGGAAAATTGCACACTTCTTGAAGTAAACAATTTATATCACTATTCTGCATAAAGTTCGGCAGTTTCACTAACAGATAAATCTTTATAAATATGTTAATCAGGAAATAAATATAATAAGCCCGCATTGTGTGAAGAATCCATAAATCAAGACTTATTGGACGTGGAATTCAAATATAAATTATAATGTAGTCATAGGCCATAGATCAATGAGATTAGGAGTTTATTGTTAATAACGTTAAGCGAACAAAAATATTAAATAAATATATATATATATAATAGAGATATATAATCCTTAATTTTGATTAAAAATTCGATTCTTCAACTATTGAATGAAACGGGAAAAGATACAAAGGTGAATAAACAATATAGAAACATAACTGAGGTAGAGAGAAATAAAAGTTTCACATTTTATTCGGCATTTTTTTTAAACTATCAGTTTTATCAACTTCCTCTCGTTCTTATCTCTCCATTTCTTTCCATATTGTAATGTTACTCATGTTTTCTTCCGATTTTTCTCGTTTTCTTTCAATTATATCTTTATATTACGTGGAGCGCACAACATTCACATCTATGAGAATCATTTGTAGATGATATTGTTACTACGATCGACGAATGTACGCATGCTCGCATTACGTAACACAATGACATCATATCAGCAAGTTATTATCGATGTTATTGACCTCTCCTTCGTATGATACGAATTTCTATACTTAATGTTATTCATTTTGAAAGAGCAAATCAACGTAATCGTTATATATAAGAGTTAAACTTCTATTTTCGATTGATATCTGCACGTGCCTCCAGAAAGTACGCGTAACAAGACTAGAGGATTCTTTTCATCTTTCTATGTCACACACATTATCTGATAAAAACATTGCTCGATTACAAACGTATAATGTTTCGTCTAAGTTTCTTAACTAAAACGAATACGCCAAAATATATTACTTGCTTTACAATTTATTACGAAATAAACGTCTGTCTATATGTCCTTCGCCGTCCTTACCACCCATTTCTGTCTCTCTTGCCCATGGTATAAATTATTTTATTTATTTGTTGCTTACGTCAAATATTAATACGAATTGTTCATTGCAGAGGAGAATATTCCTTAAAAGTATGTGAGTTGAATTGGTTGAAATGATCATTTGTAGGTCTATATTGGCTTAAATTATTTTCCACATCTATTTTCCTTATTGGAATAAAGAAGAACATCAATTGATCCAACGTGTAACAGAAACTTAAAAAATGCATCGAAATTTAATCGATTAGTGTGATATCGTTGAAATGATTTTCCATTAACCTTCAATAGTAATACATATCTGATCTCACCTCATAATCTAATATGTGGACCTCGAGTTCGTTTAAAGCTGGGGAGAAGCAATGGACAGGTAATCTTTTTTTACCACTGTACTAACATGAGATATCTTGTAAAAAACGCGATAAACGTGCGTTAAGGATAATGGTAATGTATTTATATAACTAACCTTGGATTAAACTAAGATATCGAAGGTATTTAAAACGTTATCAGACATTGATAAGAATTGGAAATATTTTATTGAATCTAACGTTTAGCTCGCGTACATTGATAAATCAATTTATAAATAATATATACAAATAGAACGTAGATATATATACGATTTTATTTATTAAAACTATGATTTCTTTAACCTAATAAAACCGTAAAATAAAGAAAAGAGAGAGAGAGTGTCGCGAACAATATACGAGAGAACGTGCAGTCGCGAAAAATCGACGAGAAGAAACGCAGTCGCGAACGAACAAAGAGAGAGAAACGACGCTGGAGTTTATCTTTTAATATTCCGTGATAATTATACGCACTGTCTAACAAGTGTGTGCCTCCCTTTCATTTTTTAAAGGAATGATAGCCAGAAAATATTAATAAGACTCAGAAGTCTTAATGTTGCACTCTGAAGTATGTAACTAGACTGATTTTTTTGGCGCTTCACCAACTATCCTCGAAGACAATGATGAGATTAAGAAAAGGAATGAAGAATGTTAAGCTCAAGTGCAATTTGAGCATGAAAGGGGAAGGAAAGATGCCCATTTGTCTGAGGTAGGTCAGGATAGTACGGTGAGATGTTTAACAATCTGATCTGTGGTCCTTTGTCGTAAGAATCGTGTGGACCTATCAATATTTTATTGATATTTGATAAGTAAGTGGCCAACTCGACTCGTTATCGAAAACGAGATAATTTACTAACAATGCTTAACCTCGGACAAGGTGGCAATGAGTTTTTTATTTTGCGTTTTCCTAGTGATTATCCAAAGAAATCGCAGGGTCAAATATTCCCATTAGAGATATGTGCCCCTTAGAAGAAAGTACTCTAAATACCTGAATATGCGCGGGTGTGTCAACTTAACCTTAGGAGAAAGCACTCTAAATATCTGAGATCGTGCACGTGTTCGTTAACAATAATCTAAGAGCATTTTTCCGTCATTTCCCCAAAATTTATGTCAATATATTCTCCCTAATAGGACTTATTCATCTACGAAGCGTTCTGTCTTTGTTGTCATCCTCACAGTTATCTGATTCAAATTAATTTTATTCGTTTTATTTCTCTTGCTATAAGATTGAAAACTCTAACAAGTAGAAGCAAACGATTCATCATCAATCTCGTTGTGAGATATAATGTCTATAGTTGTTCCTATTTTCTTCCATTAATCTTTGCACTTCCGTTTAAAATATATTATCGACTACAAAATACTTGTTGCCGTCTAGTGTCCGCGACAATCTAGATTTCTATGATATTCATTAAAAACGACACCGTTTGGAAACAATAAAATACATATATTTTCCCACGGATAACTAAGAAAGCACTAAAAACATTTTAAACAAAATGAATTTTGAAAAGATCCTATTTTATAGGTATAAACTTGACACGAAGTGGCTTGGTCGAGTGTAGCGTAATATCTGGCATCATTTTTACGTCATCCAGATCATCCACCGGTTCCAAATGAAAGTTACGCAATAAGTGAGCTACTATTACTTTTAGCTCAAGCATTGCAAATCTTTGACCTACAAATGAAGCGAAGACTCAATCACTTAGGTCCCTTTCTTTTATATCTACATCCAATATTTACCGATACAGTTTCTTGGTCCAGCACTAAACGGAATATACGAGTAAGGATTACGGCTTTTCACATTTTCTGGTAAAAATCTATCGGGATCGAAAATTTCGGGATTTGGCCAATATTCAGGATTTCTGTGGATGCTGTAGATACTTATGTGACAGAACGTCCCAGCCGGGATTAAGTAATTTTCTGTAAATAAATGAGTTAATTTGCTTAATTTAAATGATAAAACGAAAGTGAATCTGACATGTATGTATATTACATACTTAGCTTTATATCCTGCGTTAAAGAACGAAGTATAATATGAACACTGGGATATAGGCGCAGAGTTTCTTTCAAACATCTCTCCAAATATGAACATTTTTGAAGCATCGGGATCGTCAGATTATCATTTTGTTGCATAACTGTGTTCACTTCGTCCCTTATACGTTCCTATGCACGAATAGATGATTAAGTATACATTATATTTATCAAGTGCATATACATCGATCAATAATTAATTAAACTTTCCCGATAATAACATTACCTGGACATCTTTGTGTTTTGCAAAAAGGCCCAAAGCAAAACACAAGGCCACTGCAGTGGTGTCGTGACCCTATAAAAATTATTTACTCATTTTCTCTCATTATTGGGAAAAATATTAATATAACAGCACTTACCTCAAACATGAAAGTATCGACTTCTTCTCGAATGCCTTCCTCATCGATTTCGTTACCATTCACAGAAGCAGCGATAAGTAGATCAAGAAGAGCATGTCTCTTCTTGGACAATGGATTTGCTGTGGAAAAATTTCAATGAAAATTTTGTCGCGATTATAATTTGTTAGTAGTAAAGAATTGAAATACTATTATTATCATCTTCTGGTCTTTCACACAAGACTTCATTGTCATCCATTTCTTCATAGCTGTGTAAGTATTTTCCGTTAGTCCGTTCGTGATAACGTATCCTTTCTGCAATTATCTAAAAAAGAAGTAACAATTTCAAAAATCTTAATGTTGAAGCTTAATTAAAAATAAATTAATTTGAACATTTAAATAGTATCATACGCTTTTAGAAAAACCGTGTAAAGTTTTCACTAATTTCCTTTGTAATCGGCTATGTGACGTGAAGGCAAACAAAAGTTCGGGGTAGAGCCAAGGTCTTCTAAATCTAATAAATGATAATTCTTTTTTTAGATATAATTCCTCTCACCGAACTACCGTATATATTCTTAAACACAGAATCCTTAATTACCTATAAGCCACAATTTTGGCGAAATCACGAACCGCAACACGATATTTAGATTCTAATTCGCCCTTCTCTTTTAAAGACGTACCGAGAGCGGTTTCTACAGATCATTTGTAAATCATTTTTCTTTTATAAATATCGATGCATAACGATATATATATTTTACTAACCACATATTATATTTAGAGTATGTTTACTAATAAATTCTTGTAAACACTTTACGATAGAACTTCCTTTTCCTTCTTCTATTAAGGACGATACAATATTCCTTGCCTCCTCGTTTAAAGTGACAAGGAAATGTATCAAGATATTAAAGTGGAAAGCAGGTGTTAATATCTTCCGACGTGTGTGCCATTTGTGACCTATCAAATGAAATATTAAACGTTAAATAATATTAAGCAATTCAACGGAATTTACATAAATCTAAACAGTAACCTCCACTGATTAACAATCCATCAGAGAGCCATGGTTTTAAGAATTGATAAATTAATCCTTTTTCAATGTGTTTTGTGCTCTTCAGAATTACCTACAGTCAAATTATATTTTTTTTAGAAAGAGACGAAGAGAGAGATTGAGTATTTAAGAGGACGTTGTCTCCAAATTATTTACCTCAATATCATCCGGATGAAGCAGAACCACTGCCCAATAATTGCAGGACCAAATCTTGTAAATTGGGTAATATTCAGCATTGGTTTCCCAATATTTTTTAAGGAGTTGTTCTTATGCACAAACGAAATGTTTTGTATTAAATCACAACTACATCGAATAATTAAAGAAAAATTAGGTAGGAAAATTTTTCTTTCCATAGAGCTTACCATTATCAACCATAAAGTGAATTAAATTTCCTATTATGGGAAATTCTTTTGGTCCTGGAATACTATTAAGAATTCTTCCCATTCTCCCATATCTTATAATGCAATGCAGTAGAAATAATACAAAAATTAAACCCAATAAGATCGAAAAAAACATTATATCTGTATAAAAAGAAAAATTAATTCAATAAACTTTTCTGAATGTACAATTGGATGCAATGGTGAAAAAAACATTTATTGCTTATGTATATTTACATACGTAAATGTAAAATGTAGTCAACGAATATAATTATTTTATTAATGAGATATCCAAAGAAGTTATATTGCAGATATATACAATACATTAGTATTCTCGTAATACAATTGTTGGATTTTCGTTTTATTTCAAGATAATAGTTGTGAAAATATGAATACTTTCTTCATGATTCGCACATATTTAAAAGTGAAATGGAAAAATGTAAGTAATGCATGTTTAGAATAACTTACACAAAATATATTATTTTTCAATGGTTGAGAGGAACCTCTCAACTAGATAATTGTAGAACACACTTACGTAATTAAAATTTCAGCACGATCGTATAATTGGATGAAAGAAACTTTATGATTCACTTTATTTATTTTAGAAATATTATTTCAATAATCCTGCCAGTCCATTAATGATTATTATGATTACTATAATCCACGAAAAGTTTTAAAATGCATGAATCAAATCATTTTCAATTTTTGTTTGATACATTGGCGAACATCTACACACATGTAAGCAATATTACAAATTTCTTCAAATAGAATATAACAATCAAATAAAAGAAATAATTAAGCACTACATACATGTTCCATACTTAATGTAGCAAATCGGAAATAGGACTGTTCACAAAATTTTTATTCCCGTCTGAATGTTCTTTCGTCAAACAAATAAGGCTTATATCTAAAGGAAAAATAGATAACTCTTATCGGATATATCTCTTATATATTGAAACATACATTCATTAACCTGTCAGTTTTTATAACACAATGAAAAATTATTCAACGTAGAAGAATTTGATACATTTACAGGTACGAAACACGATGCTGCTCTCAAAGCTCGGAAAATTCCGCGCTTCTTAAATTACATTTTTCATATCACTATATTGCATGAACTTTGCCAATTTCGCTAACAGATAAATCTTTATAAATACATTACTCAATAAATAAACATGGTAGAACTTAATTGCAATCAATAATCATAAATAAAAATTTATCGGACGTAATATTCAACTATAAATTATAATGTAGTCATAAATTAAATATCGATAAGATTAGCAGTTTTTCTTAATAATGTTAAGCAAACACAAATACTTTGCAAATATATATAATATAGATACATAATCCTTGGTCTCGATTAAAAATTCGATTCTTCAACTACTGAATGAAACGGGAAAAGAAAGAAAGGTGAATAGAAAATGTGGAGACATAAAGGATAAGTAAAAAGAAGGAAACTTATAAGATAATATTCGTTATATTTTTTTAACAAAGTCAATTTTCTCAACTTCCCCTTGTTATAAACTTTCGTTTTCTTTCTATATTATTCAATTAGATATAAACGAGCATTCGAATTAACGTTACTCCTATTTCCTTCAGATGTTTCCGGTTTTATTTTAATTATACTTTTATATTACGTAGAGCGCACATCAATCATATCTGTGAGAACGAGTCGTATCGTTAGTGATTATATTGTTACTGCGATCGACGAAGGTACGCACGCCAGAATTACGTAACACGATGACATCATATGAGCAAGTTATTATCGACGTTATTGATCTCAATTCCATATGATACGAATTTCTATACTTAATGTTATTCATTTTGAAAGAGCAAATCAACGTAATCGTTATATATAAGAGTTAATCTTCTATTTTCGATTGATATCTGTACGTGCCTCCAGAAAGTACGCCTAACAAGACTAAAGGATTCTTTTCATCTTTCTATGTCACACACATTATCTGATAAAAACATTGCTCGATTACAAACGTATAATGTTTCGTCTAAGTTTCTTAACTAACACGAATACGCCAAAATATATTACTTGCTTTACCATCTACAATTTATTACGAAATGAACATCTGTCTATATGTCCTTCGCCGTCCTTACCACCCATTTCTGTCTCTCTTGCCCATAGTATAAATTATTTTATTTATTTGTTGCTTACGTCAAATATTAATACGAATTGTTCATTGCAGAGGAGAATATTCTTTAAAAGTATGTGAGTTTAATTGGTTTAAATGATCATTTGTGGGTCTATATTAGCTTAAATTATTTTCCACATCTATTTTCCTTATTGGAATAAAGAAGAACATCAATTGATCCAACGTGTAACAGAAGCTTAGAGAATGCATCGAAATTTAATGGATTAGTGTGAGAGCGTTAAAATGATTTTCCATTAACCTTCAATAGTAATACATAACTGATATCACCTCATATTCTAATATGTGGACCTCGAGTTCGTTTAAAGCTGGGGATAAGCAATGGACAGGTAATCTTTTTTCACCACTGTACTAACATGAGATATCTTGTGCATTGAAATAAACGTATTGACATACATTGGGCATTATTTACAAAAAAAAATGGTGTTGTAGCACTCAAATACCGATGTCCGCCCAACGTTTAATTTTTAATCTGTTCATCAAAAACGACATCGTTTGTGAGCAATCCAGCTTTTGCACTTCTCGACAGATTTCAATGAAGATAAAATATACATATGTAGTTACATTGTAATTTTATCCGGATCGTATAATTATATGGAAAAAACTTTAATAATGAATTATCTTATTTATTCTAAAAGTAGTATTTTATATAATTTGCGTTTTTATCAATGATGAGCGTATGCATTACAATCAACGAAACGTCTGGAAATACACGAATCAAATCGATTTCCTTCATTCGTTTCATTTACAAGCGAACATTCACACACTCACATGTTAAGAATATTGAGGATTCCTTGTAATAGTATTAAACAAAACAAACAAGAAAAAAAATAATTAAACTTTACTTACATAATTCGCACTTGCTGTGGCGTCTCGAAAATTTAAACCATTTAAAAATCTTGTTGGATCGTTGAATCGTTTTAATATGAAATAAATAATTCTTCGGGAAAAACAGATAGTATTAACAGAACATTATTCTTATATATTGATACATCTGTCTGTAAAAATACAAGTGTGTATTAAAAATTATCATTGATACTACATTTGAATAACTCTGGATTTACACAATTAAATCGAGTAAATTAATACTCTCGATGTTCTTATATATATATCATTATGTTGTATGAACTTTGATTTTTTCAAATTACATAAATCTTGTAAAAGACGCGATAAACGTGCGTTTCGGATAATGGTAATGTATTTAGATAACTAACCGTAGATTAAACTAAGTTACCGAAGGACTTTAAGACGTGATCAGACATCGATCAGTATAGGAAATATTTTAATGAAACTAACGTTTAGCTCGCGTACATTGATAAATCAATTTATAAATAATATATACAAATAGAACGTAGATATATATGGGATTTTATTTATTAATATTATGATTTCTTTAACCTAATAAAACGGTGAAATAAAGAAAAGAGAGAGAGAGAGGGAGTGTGTGTGTCGCGAACAATATACGAGAGAACGTGCAGTCGCGAAAAATCGACGAGAAAAAACGCAGTGACGAACGATCAACGAGAGAGAAACGACGCGGGGGTTTATCTTTTAATATTTCGTGATAATTGTACGCACTGTATAACAAGTGTGTGCCTCCCTTTCATTTTTTAAAGGAATGATAGCCAGAAAATTTTAACAAGACTCAGAAGTCTTAATGTTGCAAATCTGAAGTATGTAACTAGACTGATTTTTTTGGCGCTTCACCAACTATCCTCGAAGACAATGATGAGATTAAGAAAAGGAATAAAGAATGTTAAGCTCAAGTGCAATTTGAGCATGAAAGGGGAAGGAAAGATGCCCATTTGTCTGAGGTAGGTCAGGATAGTACGGTGAGAAGTTTAACAATCTGATCTGTGGTCCTTTGTCGTAAGAATCGTGTGGACCCATCAATATTTTATTGATATTTGATAAGTAAGTGCCCAACTCGACTCGTTATCGAAAACGAGATAATTTACTAACAATGCTTAACCTCGGACAAGGTGGCAATGAGTTTTTTATTTTGCGTTTTCCTAGTGATTATCCAAGGAAATCGCAGGGTCAAATATTCCCATTAGAGATATGTGCCCCTTAGAAGAAAGTACTCTAAATACCTGAATATGCGCGGGTGTGTCAACTTAACCTTAGGAGAAAGCACTCTAAATATCTGAGATCGTGCACGTGTTCGATAACAATAATCTAAGAGCATTTTTCCGTCATTTCCCCAAAATTTATGTCAATATATTCTCCCTAATAGGACTTATTCATCTATGAAGCGTTCTGTCTTTGTTGTCATCCTCACAGTTATCTGATTCAAATTAATTTTATTCGTTTTATTTCTCTTGCTATAAGATTGAAAACTCTAACAAGTAGAAGCAAACGATTCATCATCAATCTCGTTGTGAGATATAATGTCTATAGTTGTTCCTATTTTCTTCCATTAATCTTTGCACTTCCGTTTAAAATATATTATCGACTACAAAATACTTGTTGCCGTCTAGTGTCCGCGACAATCTAGATTTCTATGATATTCATTAAAAACGACACCGTTTGGAAACAATAAAATACATATATTTTCCCACGGATAACTAAGAAAGCACTAAAAACATTTTAAACAAAATGAATTTTGAAAAGATCCTATTTTATAGGTATAAACTTGACACGAAGTGGCTTGGTCGAGTGTAGCGTAATATCTGGCATCATTTTTACGTCATCCAGATCATCCACCGGTTCCAAATGAAAGTTACGCAATAAGTGAGCTACTATTACTTTTAGCTCAAGCATTGCAAATCTTTGACCTACAAATGAAGCGAAGACTCAATCACTTAGGTCCCTTTCTTTTATATCTACATCCAATATTTACCGATACAGTTTCTTGGTCCAGCACTAAACGGAATATACGAGTAAGGATTACGGCTTTTCACATTTTCTGGTAAAAATCTATCGGGATCGAAAATTTCGGGATTTGGCCAATATTCAGGATTTCTGTGGATGCTGTAGATGCTTATGTGACAGAACGTTCCAGCCGGGATTAAATAATTTTCTGTAAACGGATAGGTTTATTTGATTAATTTAAATGATAAAACGAAAGTGATTCTGACATGTAAGTATATTACATACTTAGCTTCATATCCTCCGTTAAATATCGAAATTTAGTAGGAACACTGGGATATAGGCGTAGAGATTCTTTCAAACATCTCTCCAAATATAAACATTTTTGAAGCATCGGGATAGTCAGATTATCATTTTGTTGCAAAACCGTGTTCACTTCGTCCCTTATACGTTCCTATGCACGAATAGATGATTAAGTATACATTATAATTATCAAGTGTATATACATCGATCAATAATTGATTAAACTTTCCCGATAATAACATTACCTGGACATCTTTGTGTTTTGCAAAAAGGCCCAAAACAAAACACAAGGTCACTGCAGTAGTGTCGTGACCCTACAAATATTATTTACTCATTTTCTCTCATTATTGGGAAAAATATTAATATAACAGCACTTACCTCAAACATGAAAGTATCGACTTCTTCTCGGATGCCTTCCTCATCGATTTCATTACCATTCACAGAAGCAGCGATAAGTAGATCAAGAAGAGCATGTCTCTTCTTGGACAACGGATTTGCTGTGGAAAAGATTCAATGAAAATTTTGTCGCGATTATAATTTGTTAGTAGTAAAGAATTGAAATACTATTATTATCATCTTCTGGTCTTTTACACAAGACTTCATTGTCATCCATTTCTTCATAGCTGTGTAAGTATTTTCCGTTAGTCCGTTCGTGATAACGTATCCTTTCTGCAATTATCTAAAAAAGAAGTAACAATTACAAAAATCTTAATGTTGAAGCTTAATTAGAAATAAATTAATTTGAGCATTTAAAAGAGTAACATACGCTTTTAGAAAAACTGTGTAAAGTTTTCACTAATTTCCTTTGTAATCGGCTATGTGACGTGAAGGCAAACAAAAGTTCAGGGTAGAGCCAAGGTCTGATAATTCTAATAAATGATAATTCTTTTTTTAGATATAATTCCTCTCACCGAACTACCGTATATATTCTTAAACACAGAATCCTTAATTACCTATAAGCCACAATTTTGGCGAAATCACGAACCGCAACACGATATTTAGATTCTAATTCGCCCTTCCCTTTTAAAGACGTACCGAGAGCGGTTTCTACAGATCATTTGTAAATCATCTTTTTTTTATAAATATCGATGCATAACGATATATATATTTTACTAACCACATATTATATTTAGAGTATGTTTACTAATAAATTCTTGTAAACATTTTACGATAGAACTTCCTTTTCCTTCTTCTATTAAGGACGAAACAATATTCCTTGCCTCCTCGTTTAAAGTGACAACGAAATGTATCAAGATATTAAAGTGGAAAGCAGGTGTTAATATCTTCCGACGTGTGTGCCATTTGTGACCTATCAAATGAAATATTAAACGTTAAATAATATTAAGCAATTCAACGGAATTTACATAAATCTAAACAGTAACCTCCACTGGTTAACAATCCATCAGAGAGCCATGGTTTTAAGAATTGATAAATTAATCCTTTTTCAATGTGTTTTGTGCTCTTCAGAATTACCTACAGTCAAATTATATTTTTTTTAGAAAGAGACGGAGAGAGAGATTGAGTATTTAAGAGGACGGTGTCTCCAAATTATTTACCTCAATATCATCCGGATGAAGCAGAACCACTGCCCAATAATTGCAGGACCAAATCTTGTAAATTGGGTAATATTCAGCATTGGTTTCCCAATATTTTTTAAGGAGTTGTTCTAATGCACAAACAAAATGTTTTGTATTAAATCACAACTACATCGAATAATTAAAGAAAAATTAGGTAGGAGAATTTTTCTTTCCATAGAGCTTACCATTATCAAGCATAAGATAAAGTAAATTTCCTATTATGGGAAATTCTTTTGGTCCTGGAATACTATTAAGAATTCTTCCTATTCTCCCATATCTTATAATGCAATGCAGTAGAAATAATAGAAAAATTAAACCCAATAAGATCGAAAAAAACATTATATCTGTATAAAAAGAAAAATTAATTCAATAAACTTTTCTGAATGTACAATTGGATGCAATGGTGAAAAAAACATTTATTGCTTATGTATATTTACATACGTAAATGTAAAATGTAGTCAACGAATATAATTATTTTATTAATGAGATATCCAAAGAAGTTATATTGCAGATATATACAATACATTAGTATTCTCATAATGCAATTGTTGGATTGTCGTTTTATTTCAAGATAATAGTTGTGAAAATATGAATACTTTATTCATGATTCGCACATATTTAAAAGTGAAATGCGAAAATGTAAGGAATGCATGTTTAGAATTACTTACTCAAAATATATTATTTTTCAATGGTTGAAAGGAACCTCTTAACTAGATAATTGTAGAACACACTTGCGTAATTAAAATTTCAGCACGATCGTATAATTGTATGAAAGAAACTTTATGATTCACTTTATTTATTTTAGAAATATTATTTCAATAATCCTGCCAGTTCATTAATGGTAATTATGATTACTATAATCCACGAAAAGTTTTAAAATGCATGAATCAAATCATTTTCAATTTTTGTTTGATACATTGGCGAACATCTACACACATGTAAGCAATATTACAAATTTCTTCAAATAGAATATAACAATCAAATAAAAGAAATAATTAAGCACTACATACATGTTCCATACTTAACTTAGCAAATCGGAAATAGAACTGTTCGCAAAATTTTAACTCTCGTCTGAATGATCTTTCGTCTAACAAGTAACGCTTATATCTAAGGGAAAAATAGATCTCTTATCGGATAAAACTCTTATACATTGGAACATACATACATTAACTTGTGAATTTTTATAAGATGCAATGAAAAATACTTCATTTTAAAAGAATCTGTTCAATATCCTGTTACGTAACACGATGCTGCTTTCAAATCTCAGAACATTCCGCGCTTCTTAAATTACAGTTATCATATCACTATATTGCATAAACTTTGCCAATTTCGCTAACAGATAAATCTTTATAAATACATTACTCAATAAATAAACATGGTAGAACTTAATTGCAATCAATAATCATAAATAAAAATTTATCGGACGTAATATTCAACTATAAATTATAATGTAGTCATAAATTAAATATCGATAAGATTAGCAGTTTTTCTTAATAATGTTAAGCAAACACAAATACTTTGCAAATATATATAATATAGATACATAATCCTTGGTCTCGATTAAAAATTCGATTCTTCAACTACTGAATGAAACGGGAAAAGAAAGAAAGGTGAATAGAAAATGTGGAGACATAAAGGATAAGTAAAAAGAAGGAAACTTATAAGATAATATTCGTTATATTTTTTTAACAAAGTCAATTTTCTCAACTTCCCCTTGTTATAAACTTTCTTTTTCTTTCTATATTATTCAATTAGATATAAACGAGCATTCGAATTAACGTTACTCCTATTTCCTTCAGATGTTTCCGGTTTTATTTTAATTATACTTTTATATTACGTAGAGCGCACATCAATCATATCTGTGAGAACGAGTCGTATCGTTAGTGATTATATTGTTACTGCGATCGACGAAGGTACACACGCCAGAATTACGTAACACGATGACATCATATGAGCAAGTTATTATCGACGTTATTGATCTCAATTCCGTATGATACGAATTTCTATACTTAATGTTATTCACACACATTATCTGATAAAAACATTGCTCGATTACAAACGTATAATGTTTCGTCTAAGTTTCTTAACTAAAACGAATACGCCAAAATATATTACTTGCTTTACAATTTATTACGAAATAAACGTCTGTCTATATGTCCTTCGCCGTCCTTACCACTCATTTCTGTCTCTCTTGCCCATAGTATAAATTATTTTATTTATTTGTTGCTTACGTCAAATATTAATACGAATTGTTCATTGCAGAGGAGAATATTCTTTAAAAGTATGTGAGTTTAATTGGTTTAAATGATCATTTGTGGGTCTATATTAGCTTAAATTATTTTCCACATCTATTTTCCTTATTGGAATAAAGAAGAACATCAATTGATCCAACGTGTAACAGAAGCTTAGAGAATGCATCGAAATTTAATGGATTAGTGTGAGAGCGTTAAAATGATTTTCCATTAACCTTCAATAGTAATACATAACTGATATCACCTCATATTCTAATATGTGGACCTCGAGTTCGTTTAAAGCTGGGGATAAGCAATGGACAGGTAATCTTTTTTCACCACTGTACTAACATGAGATATCTTGTAAAAAACGCGATAAACGTGCGTTACGGATAATGGTAATGTATTTATATAACTAACCGTGGATTAAACTAAGATATCGAAGGTATTCAAAACGTTATCAGACATTGATAAGAATTGGAAATATTTTATTGAATCTAACGTTTAGCTCGCGTACATTGATAAATCAATTTATAAATAATATATACAAATAGAACGTAGATATATATAGGATTTTATTTATTAAAACTATGATTTCTTTAACCTAATAAAACCGTAAAATAAAGAGAAGAGAGAGAGAGAGAGAGAGAGAGAGAGAGAGAGAGAGTGTCGCGAACAATATACGAGAGAACGTGCAGTCGCGAAAAATCGACGAGAAGAAACGCAGTCGCGAACGAACAAAGAGAGAGAAACGACGCTGGAGTTTATCTTTTAATATTCCGTGATAATTATACGCACTGTCTAACAAGTGTGTGCCTCCCTTTCATTTTTTAAAGGAATGATAGCCAGAAAATATTAATAAGACTCAGAAGTCTTAATGTTGCACTCTGAAGTATGTAACTAGACTGATTTTTTTGGCGCTTCACCAACTATCCTCGAAGACAATGATGAGATTAAGAAAAGGAATGAAGAATGTTAAGCTCAAGTGCAATTTGAGCATGAAAGGGGAAGGAAAGATGCCCATTTGTCTGAGGTAGGTCAGGATAGTACGGTGAGAAGTTTAACAATCTGATCTGTGGTCCTTTGTCGTAAGAATCGTGTGGACCCATCAATATTTTATTGATATTTGATAAGTAAGTGCCCAACTCGACTCGTTATCGAAAACGAGATAATATACTAACAATGCTTAACCTCGGACAAGGTGGCAATGAGTTTTTTATTTTGCGTTTTCCTAGTGATTATCCAAGGAAATCGCAGGGTCAAATATTCCCATTAGAGATATGTGCCCCTTAGAAGAAAGTACTCTAAATACCTGAATATGCGCGGGTGTGTCAACTTAACCTTAGGAGAAAGCACTCTAAATATCTGAGCTCGTGCACGTGTTCGTTAACAATAATCTAAGAGCATTTTTCCGTCATTTCCCCAAAATTTATGTCAATATATTCTCCCTAATAGGACTTATTCATCTACGAAGCGTTCTGTCTTTGTTGTCATCCTCACAGTTATCTGATTCAAATTAATTTTATTCGTTTTATTTCTCTTGCTATAAGATTGAAAACTCTAACAAGTAGAAGCAAACGATTCATCATCAATCTCTTTGTGAGATATAATGTCTATAGTTATTCCTATTTTCTTCGATTAATCTTTGCACTTCCGTTTAAAATATATTATCGACTACAAAAAACTTGTTGCCGTCTAGTGTCCGCGACAATCTAGATTTCTATAATATTCATTAAAAACGACACCGTTTGGAAACAATAAAATACATATATTTTCCCACGGATAACTAAGAAAGCACTAAAAACATTTTAAACAAAATGAATTTTGAAAAGATCCTATTTTATAGGTATAAACTTGACACGAAGTGGCTTGGTCGAGTGTAGCGTAATATCTGGCATCATTTTTACGTCATCCAGATCATCCACCGGTTCCAAATGAAAGTTATGCAATAAGTGAGCTACTATTACTTTTAGCTCAAGCATTGCAAATCTTTGACCTACAAATGAAGCGAAGACTCAATCACTTAGGTCCCTTTCCTTTATATCTACATCCAATATTTACCGATACAGTTTCTTGGTCCAGCACTAAACGGAATATACGAGTAAGGATTACGGCTTTTCACATTTTCTGGTAAAAATCTATCGGGATCGAAAATTTCGGGATTTGGCCAATATTCAGGATTTCTGTGGATGCTGTAGATGCTTATGTGACAGAACGTTCCAGCCGGGATTAAATAATTTTCTGTAAACGGATAGGTTTATTTGATTAATTTAAATGATAAAACGAAAGTGATTCTGACATGTAAGTATATTACATACTTAGCTTCATATCCTCCGTTAAATATCGAAATATAGTATGAACACTGGGATATAGGCGTAGAGATTCTTTCAAACATCTCTCCAAATATAAACATTTTTGAAGCATCGGGATAGTCAGATTATCATTTTGTTGCAAAACCGTGTTCACTTCGTCCCTTATACGTTCCTATGCACGAATAGATGATTAAGTATACATTATAATTATCAAGTGTATATACATCGATCAATAATTGATTAAACTTTCCCGATAATAACATTACCTGGACATCTTTGTGTTTTGCAAAAAGGCCCAAAACAAAACACAAGGTCACTGCAGTAGTGTCGTGACCCTACAAATATTATTTACTCATTTTCTCTCATTATTGGGAAAAATATTAATATAACAGCACTTACCTCAAACATGAAAGTATCGACTTCTTCTCGGATGCCTTCCTCATCGATTTCATTACCATTCACAGAAGCAGCGATAAGTAGATCAAGAAGAGCATGTCTCTTCTTGGACAACGGATTTGCTGTGGAAAAGATTCAATGAAAATTTTGTCGCGATTATAATTTGTTAGTAGTAAAGAATTGAAATACTATTATTATCATCTTCTGGTCTTTTACACAAGACTTCATTGTCATCCATTTCTTCATAGCTGTGTAAGTATTTTCCGTTAGTCCGTTCGTGATAACGTATCCTTTCTGCAATTATCTAAAAAAGAAGTAACAATTACAAAAATCTTAATGTTGAAGCTTAATTAGAAATAAATTAATTTGAGCATTTAAAAGAGTAACATACGCTTTTAGAAAAACTGTGTAAAGTTTTCACTAATTTCCTTTGTAATCGGCTATGTGACGTGAAGGCAAACAAAAGTTCAGGGTAGAGCCAAGGTCTGATAATTCTAATAAATGATAATTCTTTTTTTAGATATAATTCCTCTCACCGAACTACCGTATATATTCTTAAACACAGAATCCTTAATTACCTATAAGCCACAATTTTGGCGAAATCACGAACCGCAACACGATATTTAGATTCTAATTCGCCCTTCCCTTTTAAAGACGTACCGAGAGCGGTTTCTACAGATCATTTGTAAATCATCTTTTTTTTATAAATATCGATGCATAACGATATATATATTTTACTAACCACATATTATATTTAGAGTATGTTTACTAATAAATTCTTGTAAACATTTTACGATAGAACTTCCTTTTCCTTCTTCTATTAAGGACGAAACAATATTCCTTGCCTCCTCGTTTAAAGTGACAACGAAATGTATCAAGATATTAAAGTGGAAAGCAGGTGTTAATATCTTCCGACGTGTGTGCCATTTGTGACCTATCAAATGAAATATTAAACGTTAAATAATATTAAGCAATTCAACGGAATTTACATAAATCTAAACAGTAACCTCCACTGGTTAACAATCCATCAGAGAGCCATGGTTTTAAGAATTGATAAATTAATCCTTTTTCAATGTGTTTTGTGCTCTTCAGAATTACCTACAGTCAAATTATATTTTTTTTAGAAAGAGACGGAGAGAGAGATTGAGTATTTAAGAGGACGGTGTCTCCAAATTATTTACCTCAATATCATCCGGATGAAGCAGAACCACTGCCCAATAATTGCAGGACCAAATCTTGTAAATTGGGTAATATTCAGCATTGGTTTCCCAATATTTTTTAAGGAGTTGTTCTAATGCACAAACAAAATGTTTTGTATTAAATCACAACTACATCGAATAATTAAAGAAAAATTAGGTAGGAGAATTTTTCTTTCCATAGAGCTTACCATTATCAAGCATAAGATAAAGTAAATTTCCTATTATGGGAAATTCTTTTGGTCCTGGAATACTATTAAGAATTCTTCCTATTCTCCCATATCTTATAATGCAATGCAGTAGAAATAATAGAAAAATTAAACCCAATAAGATCGAAAAAAACATTATATCTGTATAAAAAGAAAAATTAATTCAATAAACTTTTCTGAATGTACAATTGGATGCAATGGTGAAAAAAACATTTATTGCTTATGTATATTTACATACGTAAATGTAAAATGTAGTCAACGAATATAATTATTTTATTAATGAGATATCCAAAGAAGTTATATTGCAGATATATACAATACATTAGTATTCTCATAATGCAATTGTTGGATTGTCGTTTTATTTCAAGATAATAGTTGTGAAAATATGAATACTTTATTCATGATTCGCACATATTTAAAAGTGAAATGCGAAAATGTAAGGAATGCATGTTTAGAATTACTTACTCAAAATATATTATTTTTCAATGGTTGAAAGGAACCTCTTAACTAGATAATTGTAGAACACACTTGCGTAATTAAAATTTCAGCACGATCGTATAATTGTATGAAAGAAACTTTATGATTCACTTTATTTATTTTAGAAATATTATTTCAATAATCCTGCCAGTTCATTAATGGTAATTATGATTACTATAATCCACGAAAAGTTTTAAAATGCATGAATCAAATCATTTTCAATTTTTGTTTGATACATTGGCGAACATCTACACACATGTAAGCAATATTACAAATTTCTTCAAATAGAATATAACAATCAAATAAAAGAAATAATTAAGCACTACATACATGTTCCATACTTAACTTAGCAAATCGGAAATAGAACTGTTCGCAAAATTTTAACTCTCGTCTGAATGATCTTTCGTCTAACAAGTAACGCTTATATCTAAGGGAAAAATAGATCTCTTATCGGATAAAACTCTTATACATTGGAACATACATACATTAACTTGTGAATTTTTATAAGATGCAATGAAAAATACTTCATTTTAAAAGAATCTGTTCAATATCCTGTTACGTAACACGATGCTGCTTTCAAATCTCAGAACATTCCGCGCTTCTTAAATTACAGTTATCATATCACTATATTGCATAAACTTTGCCAATTTCGCTAACAGATAAATCTTTATAAATACATTACTCAATAAATAAACATGGTAGAACTTAATTGCAATCAATAATCATAAATAAAAATTTATCGGACGTAATATTCAACTATAAATTATAATGTAGTCATAAATTAAATATCGATAAGATTAGCAGTTTTTCTTAATAATGTTAAGCAAACACAAATACTTTGCAAATATATATAATATAGATACATAATCCTTGGTCTCGATTAAAAATTCGATTCTTCAACTACTGAATGAAACGGGAAAAGAAAGAAAGGTGAATAGAAAATGTGGAGACATAAAGGATAAGTAAAAAGAAGGAAACTTATAAGATAATATTCGTTATATTTTTTTAACAAAGTCAATTTTCTCAACTTCCCCTTGTTATAAACTTTCTTTTTCTTTCTATATTATTCAATTAGATATAAACGAGCATTCGAATTAACGTTACTCCTATTTCCTTCAGATGTTTCCGGTTTTATTTTAATTATACTTTTATATTACGTAGAGCGCACATCAATCATATCTGTGAGAACGAGTCGTATCGTTAGTGATTATATTGTTACTGCGATCGACGAAGGTACACACGCCAGAATTACGTAACACGATGACATCATATGAGCAAGTTATTATCGACGTTATTGATCTCAATTCCGTATGATACGAATTTCTATACTTAATGTTATTCACACACATTATCTGATAAAAACATTGCTCGATTACAAACGTATAATGTTTCGTCTAAGTTTCTTAACTAAAACGAATACGCCAAAATATATTACTTGCTTTACAATTTATTACGAAATAAACGTCTGTCTATATGTCCTTCGCCGTCCTTACCACTCATTTCTGTCTCTCTTGCCCATAGTATAAATTATTTTATTTATTTGTTGCTTACGTCAAATATTAATACGAATTGTTCATTGCAGAGGAGAATATTCTTTAAAAGTATGTGAGTTTAATTGGTTTAAATGATCATTTGTGGGTCTATATTAGCTTAAATTATTTTCCACATCTATTTTCCTTATTGGAATAAAGAAGAACATCAATTGATCCAACGTGTAACAGAAGCTTAGAGAATGCATCGAAATTTAATGGATTAGTGTGAGAGCGTTAAAATGATTTTCCATTAACCTTCAATAGTAATACATAACTGATATCACCTCATATTCTAATATGTGGACCTCGAGTTCGTTTAAAGCTGGGGATAAGCAATGGACAGGTAATCTTTTTTCACCACTGTACTAACATGAGATATCTTGTGCATTGAAATAAACGTATTGACATACATTGGGCATTATTTACAAAAAAAAATGGTGTTGTAGCACTCAAATACCGATGTCCGCCCAACGTTTAATTTTTAATCTGTTCATCAAAAACGACATCGTTTGTGAGCAATCCAGCTTTTGCACTTCTCGACAGATTTCAATGAAGATAAAATATACATATGTAGTTACATTGTAATTTTATCCGGATCGTATAATTATATGGAAAAAACTTTAATAATGAATTATCTTATTTATTCTAAAAGTAGTATTTTATATAATTTGCGTTTTTATCAATGATGAGCGTATGCATTACAATCAACGAAACGTCTGGAAATACACGAATCAAATCGATTTCCTTCATTCGTTTCATTTACAAGCGAACATTCACACACTCACATGTTAAGAATATTGAGGATTCCTTGTAATAGTATTAAACAAAACAAACAAGAAAAAAAATAATTAAACTTTACTTACATAATTCGCACTTGCTGTGGCGTCTCGAAAATTTAAACCATTTAAAAATCTTGTTGGATCGTTTTAATATGAAATAAATAATTCTCCGAAAAACAAATAGTATTAAAAACAGATAGTTTTAAAAGAATATTATTCTTATATATTGATACACCCGTCTGTAAAAATACAAGTGTGTGTTAAAAATTATAATTGATACTACATCTGAATAACTCTGGATTTATACATTTTAATCGTGTAAATTAATATTCTTGATGTTCTTATATATATGTTGCATGATCCTTGATTTTTTCAATTTACATTGATCTTTTAAGAAACGCGATAAACATGCGTTACGAATAATGGTAATGTATTTATATGACTAACCGCGGATTAAACTAAGACACCGAAGGTCTTTTAGACGTGATTAGACATCGATCAGAAATTGTGATTATTTTATTCAAACCCATTGATTAAAAATTTGATTTTTTTATCCTTATAATACGGTGAAATATATAATATATAATATATATATATATATATACATATATATATATATATATATATATATATATATATATATATATATTTCATCGAAGACGAAACAAACCTAATTTTTCAAAAATAACTTTTCTCTCTCTAACCCTCAAAGAAGTCAACGAAAAAGAAAAAACTCATTAACGTGATATTACATTGTAGAATGTTAATGTCCAATTTGTATACATTCATTCTTTCAATATTGTGTCTACATTATCAACATTGCATAAATTTGAGCTATCCTGCTAAATGAATGGACCTTTCGAAGTACGTTAATCTTCTGATAAAAGCACTAAGAGTAATCAAGGAAAACACATTACTATTGAGGCTAATGACTCTTTCATAAATAATTCTACGCTTATTGAATTTTTCTTGAGATAATTACGAAAGAAAGATAGGAATTCTGGTTATGTTGTTGATAGGCTTTGTATGGAAGGAAATCTCTTTTCACAAAAACGCAAAGATACTAATAAATGAAAAAGAAAAAAATATATTAATACTTCGGGATGTTTTCGTTATTCGACTGCTAGATGCTGACTGTTTTCTTAGGTCTTCTTTGCTTTTTCTTGATTATTGTCTCGATGTAAAGCGATATATTTATATATATATATATCAATAATAATGTAACGTAATGAACGTAATATTTATGAAAGTAACTGATCTATCCCGTATACGCTACGAATTAGTTGAAGGAACTTTCATGATACTTCCTCAAAAAGTGCCGATCGATACAATCCATTTGATATTCGCATCTATTTTAAATAAAAATAATGTAAGGGCATTCTTTTCTCATTTCTACAAATTTATATCATTTCTACAAAATATATTTTCTCTAGTAGGACTTTCACGTTTACGAAGGGTTCTGTTTTCATCATCATTCTCATCGTTCTTTGATGACAATAAATTGTATTTGTTTTATCTCTCTTGCTATAAGATTGAACTATCGAACAAGAATAAGCTAACGATTCGTCATCAATCTCATTCTGAGATATTATGTCTAGTTATTCTTATTTTCTTCGATTAATCTGTACACGTGCGTTCAGAAAATTCCCATGAGTAAATTGATACATCATTCTCATCATTCTCTCTCTATCTCCCTCTCTTTCTTTAAGTTTTGTATATGATTCTTGATCGCACCGCCTTTACGTTCTTTTAGTTTGAATAAAAACGCCAAAGAATATTACTTGTATTATGAATTATAATTTAATAAAAATATGCAGTCTCTCTCTCTCTCTCTCTCTCTCTCTCTCTCTCTCTCTTCCGTTTAAACAAAAACGCCCAATTATATTAATTGTATTATCGACTACAACCAAACAAAAAATATAGACTGTCCCTCTAAATCTAATTTACTATACTTACGTGTAGTTTGTATGAAATATTAATATGTATCACGCAAAGTTGGCGAGAATATCCTTGGAAGGAATGCAAGTCAAATTGACTGAAACGACTGGCAGCTGTTCTATGCTTGTTCAAAATAAATTTCTATGACATGTTTTTTCTCTATTGGTAGAAAGGAACACACCAGCCATTCCGATGTCCAATGAGAAGAGAAAAATCTGTGCATCGTAATCAAATGGAGAAGAGTGACAAAACGTTCATGTAGACGTTCAAGACCTCATTTCATTCGCATTTTACCGTAGAACGGAACTGAGTTTAGCATGAATATGGAAATCCTACAACATTATGATTCAAATTTTACTCTAAGTATAATGTGCGTTAAAGATAGATGAATAACTCTAAATCTCCTCTCACCCGTGTACCATCCCGAGGACTTTCTCGTCCGAAAAAGTAATATTCGTCGAACAAAAACTTTTGTCAAGCTGTATATCTGGCTTGAAGAAATAGGGTTTCAAATAATGCAGACAGATGGTCTCGCTGAGTCAGTGTTCATACTTGCAGCTGCCCAACCTTAGACTAACTGACCCTTTTGAAATTTTCAGAGGATAGGTTAGGCGAAAATTGTTCAAATAAGGGTATTTTGGCTATTTAAACACCGCCTCCGATGTGCCTAGAGGAAGAAGCATTCGGTTACATGAGGATACTATAAAATCGACTTGGTCCACTGGAGTGCTTAGCGTCATGAAGATACTCCGTGCATCTCAACACTCGCATGTATTTTCAATGTGAACTTGCCTACCACTATACAGATACGTTCGGGCTTACTACAGCCAGCCACGAAATTGATCAGAATTAAAATAATTGTGACATCCGGACATATTAGAACTTTTTACGGACAATCATGGAATCAATCCAACTTACAGTGTTGTTGAAATGTAACAGAATTATAATTGGGAATCAAAATCTTTCGGAGTGGACACATCATTATTCATTGGAATTTCAATAGTCCTTCCATTAGAATCCATATGCATGTGAAAGGAACTTCTTGACGATGAAAAAGCCATCTCAGAAATCTTGTTATCGTTCATCACAAAACACGCAGGTCTTGCTATTTCGTAGAGCAACAATTATAAAAGAAACATTTGATGGAGTTAGATCGTTCATTAAAGCGATACATCCTACGATAACGGACCATACTACTGAAGCATTATAACCAAGCGAAAATTCTAATGAAGTGGCTGATATCTAACAACCATCAATATTCAAGCCATCGACCGATATCTAATCCATTCAGCGATTTCGAAGCTATTCACCAATCTGCTACCCACCAATATCTTGTTATTTCCAAAAACTTGGAAAATTCGAAAGAATCGACATTGTGAAAAAATAACGACTGGCCATACTTCTACGAAGTTTTGATGCTCGAAACGCGTTGGTACAAAGTGTAATGACGGGCAAAAATGTGATTACATGTAAATTATTCTCTGCATTTCATTTTTCTTTCTGTTTTATTGTCAATATTGCTTGCACGTGTTAAAAGCTGTATTATGTGTATCATAAAAGATAATTACGATTATCGATTATGCAACAATTTCGAAAAAAAGACTACTAAAGTTATACTATGTGCAACTCGTGCTTTCTTAAAACATTTTGGAACAAATCCGAAGAAATTCGTCTTTTGAAAATAGTTCTGTAAGATTTTCTTGTGTCCCAATATTAAATCTGATCTGACCTTATTAATTGCAAGTTAATTCTTACTACTTTTGGCGATGTCTTTGTATAATTTCTAATTTGATAGTGCTAATATGCGATAATGTTATGTCAACCTTTTCTATCGATAGATTTTATCGTCTGGTTTGTAATATTGATTAGTTTACCTATTTAAACCACTGCCTATTAAATTGTCTTATACAATTTTTTAACCTGTATAATTTTTATAATAATTACATACATTTTTTATAATAAATAATTTTTCAACATACATTACATAATTTTAAACTTGATGACGATTATTGCCACCTATGTGAATAATGTCGTCCGACTGTAAAGAACTTGCAAAAAATAAGGCTTCAGATAGATATATATACATACATAATGAACAACAGGATTTGAAGATTTATATATAATCTTTTTCATTTTCCAGGCGAACGCTCTAGCCCACTGAGCTATCCACGCACCTTAGGAATAATTTCTCTCATTAATATCTATACTCATAGTGAGAAAGAAAGTGACCGTTAAGATACTTTAGCCACCTTGGTACTTCGCATTGTCATAAATAATATCACAGACGTTGATGACCGTGTCTATGCCGTATCGGCGCGAAGGGTTCCGATGTAGAACTAGATAAATTGTTCTACACTTTTCCCCTCCCCGTCAAACCACTATCACATCATGCATGTTGGTTATGCGTAGAGTATTCTTCTCACAACTTGAGGAGTGTCGAAAGAAGTCGTTGTCGTGCTGTATAGCCCTAGCAGAACATTACTTCTCTCGCCACTACCCAGGGTGTGGAGAAAGCCCTGGGATGTGATATTGGTTCGGCACTTATACTTATTACTATTAAACAACAATAATACGTATAAAAATATGATATCTTTTCTTATGCTAATGATATAAAACTTATCAGAAACATAAAATTATGAACAAAGGTTTCACGAAGATTTCTAAAGTGTCTTGACGGTGGCGACCCCTTTTTCAATTTGAGTGTAGAAATTATTGAAAGTAATATTCTTTCCCTCGGATACCTTTTGGGACCAGGACTCGAACCTGGGTCTTTCGCTTTCGGTATTTGTTTTCTACCCTCTGGCTCTACCAATGTTGCTATCCAGGCCCTGTTATTATATTTCTCTTAAATGACTTTTAAGCAACGACGAGAAAACGCTCATCTACGTGCGCGCACGCGTGTGTGTGTGTGTGTGTGATGTGTATCATAAATATAGGTACATCTATATCTGTACGTATGACAGTAGTAGTATATGTATGTATATTTTCTACGTATTTATCTACACATTCGAAATATACATATATATACGTACTATGTATACTATATATGCTATATACCTATACGTACACATATACAGAGAGATAAATTCTGCCATATACAAAATTTTACAAAATACATGCATTCATCTATGATCAAATATATTTTTGTATGTAAGTTTATGCATACATATATATGTATAAGTAATTAAAAGAGTTCACCGACGTCTAAGATCCTTTATACCACGTTCGAACAGTCCCGAATAAACAGTCTAAACAATCCCGAATGTTTACGAACATTAGCGATCGGTCGATCTACCGAGTTTAACGAGACAGTTTACCGAGAACCATTGTAATAGAAACATCTTTTCAAATATACATCTATTGAGATCTGTACACAAATTGTATTTTCGTCCACGACCTATAAAATTCTTCATAAATATGATAGAAATTCCTGCTATAACTTCGTCTATTCCTTATGTCGTGCTTGCTGACTATACGACTATCTTAACATTTATCCTTAATATCTCCATCTTCAACAGGATATAGTGAAGAATTGTCCAACGAATTTAGATAATAGATCCGACTCATCGAGTAAATACGTATGATTCAATGAAATTTTTCGTAGCACATTTAAAAATAATTATATGTATATTTCGTAGATGGAATACGTGAAATACAAAATTAATGTATTAATAAATCGTCGATCTAACGGTATCACTGACGAATTTCAATATTTCCTTTCTCTCTCTCTCTCTCTCTCTCCCTCTCTCTCTCTCTCTCTCTCTCTCTCTCTCTCTCGATATCTTCGAGAAGTTACGTTTGTGAATAATCGCAATGAATAAACGTTTTATATGTAATAATTGTTTTGATGTAATATATTCATTAATTTCTATCTATGTGATAAATTAAAAGTAGATAAATTAACGTTCTTCTAATTATCGAAATCGGATTGATTGAGTTAGTTACATTTGAAGTTAGTGGATTAGATCCAAATAAATTGCGAACGTAAGTAATATCAACTATCATACGAGTTATTGAACTTAATTTAATTTAAGTTATTGAGATTAATTTAAAAATCAATATTTATTCCAGAACTTATGAATAATTTAATTTAAATATAATATAATCAAAATATTTCATACCAATATTGTAATTAATATAATATTTCTTTTATATAAATATATATATATATATATATATATATATATGCTGCGTAATAGATATTATAGCGTTAAAATGTTTTTCGGTATTTCTTTATCGTATACATATGGTTTTAGTAAATATTTATTATCAACTTGTAAACACAAACGACCCTGAAAGGACAATAATAAAAACATTCGATAGGTAAGACATGAAATCACCGCCGCTGGAAGTAAATCTACAAGAAAGGAAGCGTTCATGGGACAATAGCTCAGTTGAAATATTAGTTATATAATTATCAATAATTATATGATGCAGTCCGTGTAGAATTTTTTAAAAATTCTGAATTTCTTACGGCCACTCTCTGTAACAGTGAGTAAGTATGGTATTATATATGTACTATACTATATAACAATTACTGAATATTTATTTACATATGAACATTTGTGAATAATAGATAAATTTTGGCCGAAGTTTACCTACAGGAATTATCGAAAATGTTTAAGCTATATTTGTTAATCAATTTTTTTTATTTCAGATAGAAGTATTGTGAAGGTCGAACTAAGCTGAATCCCAGCGAGTTTTATTGTAATTCTAAAGTAAAGGATTATCAGATAAATATAAATACAAACGGCCACGTAAACGACAGAAAACAGATATAAAAAAAAAAAAGAAATAAAGAAGAAAAAAGAAATACAAGATAAAGTATTAACAACTGTTAGGAAATCTTACATGAAGTGTATCAATTTGGTTGGTTAGTCATTTCATTTTTTTGTGCGAATCTGCTCTTCCTCGATTCCATTCAATATTTATTTATAGATATATAGAATTTATATCTTTCATCTTCTATTATATAAAAATCATACCCACCCACAGTATTATTCTGTATAATAATATTTATATAATAATATATATCTGTATTGGCGTTTCTAAACCATTTTTTCGTGCATCCAATACATTCGCTTATAACATAATCGCGGAATAAATATTTCTGATATAATTCATCAATAAAACTTTTAATGATCTTTTAGAATGAAGTAAGTGTATAATATTTCAAATATACTGCTGTTATACTGATATTCTCGCGAATTCACAAGATCGTTTTACGAAATTAATAATTCTAAAAATTTATCATTTTATTTGCTTAGACAAAGCAATTGGAAAAAGAGGAAGATGATAAGTAGATAGAGGAAAATGAGGAAGAGATGGAAAAATAAGAGGCGGAACATATCTGAAAATTGTATTTTCTCCTTGTTTGAAAACGATATATAAGCAAAATCAATTATTTTATTTGCAACGTATTAAAAACACATTACACTTTAGTAAAATGTGCTATATCATTTGCTAACTCATGTTACTCAGAACTCATTGCAACGTCGTAAAATCCATGGTAACAATTTTTTACTCATATTGAATGTTATACAAATATTTTACGAAGTTTATTGTATGTTAGACACAAATAAGATTAAAATATAATTTTTCAATTAAACTTCTTTGAGAAATACCAATCAACGCAACCCATATTCTTTATTTTCATCTATTTAGAATAGCAATAATACAAGCACATGTTTTACCTTTTTCTAGAAATTTAATGTCAGTATTTTCTCTCGAACAAGATTTTTATATACGCGAAATTCTCTTTCTATTGTCTTTTTCATCATAATTTAATTAGAATATATTTTATTTCTTTTATCTCTGTCTCATCGTAAAACTAAACAATCGAATAAGAACGATCTATAAATCGATGCGTCACCAATTTCTTTTTTAGAACTCATGCATATGTTTTTCTACAATTAATCTTTGTGCATTTGTACAGATTGTTACAACGAAAAGCCTAATGAATCGTTTTCATTTTACTTTCTCATTCATTCAAGATATTCACTTTCTTTAGTATGAACGAAAACGCCAAAATATATTACTTATACTATCCACTATAATTAAATAATGTAGTCATTGCTTCTGAATATAATTTATACATATATTTGTTGCTTGTGTCAAATATTATTACGTATCACACACAGATGAGAATAACGCCTGACTGAAACGAGCGGCAGCTGCTCTAAGCTTGCTTAAAATAAATTTCTAACACATGGCAGAAAGGAACTCATCTGTCAATCCGATGTGTTATGGGAACAGAAAAGAGGATGGGTCGTAACCAGGGACGGCGCGACATTTTACGGGGCCGTGTTCAAAAAATTTTGCGGGGCCTATATAAACATTCATACTACAACTAAAATTTTACAACAAGGAATTATTTATTTATAAAGATGTTACATATTGTATATTTCTTATTAAATGAATATTAAATAATAATACAATCCAATAATAATATTAAATAATTTGATGATTTTTGTCACTCCTATAAACTGAATTATCGATACTAACAAAATATCGTTCATCTGTTAATGGTATCATCAGGCTGTAAAAATGTAATCAAAATCAATGTTTTTTAATTGGGTAATTTTTATAGACCACGAGACTTCTCAAAACGCGGTGCTCGGTTCCAGTGAACACGCTGAACTTGCCTCGCGTCGTCCCTGATCGTAACTAAATGGTGTAGAGTGAGAAAGCGTTCATGTAGAAGTTCAAGAAATTTTTCCTTCCTTAGGAAACTTAACCGTGATACAAATCTGTGACTAACATAAATGTCGAAATCCTACGACTATGTGACTCGAATTTTACGTTGTGTAGAAAGGTCGTTGAAGATAAACAAATGGGCCGAAATCTCCTTTTCCCCCTTGACCGCACCAGGAACTTTCTCTTCAGAAAAAATAACATTCATCAAACAAAAACCAGTGTCAAGCTATATATCTGCCTTAAAGAAATGTGGTCTAAAATAATGCAGACAGATGGCCCGCCGGGTATTTCTAAACACTTGAAGCTGTTCTACTTTTGACTACCTATTTCTTCAAAAAATCTCAGAGAATGAAATGGGAAAAAATCGTCAAATAACGGCATTTTCGAAATCTGATCCCGCCTTCGATGTGCCTAGAGAAGGGAAATTTCGGTCGCACGAGGTTACTATAAAATCAGCTTGGGGCACTAGAATGCTCAGTGTCGTAAGAATACTCCGTGCATCTCACACTCGCACGTATTTACAATGTGAACCTACTACTATACAGACACGTTCGGACTTATTACAGCCAGTCACGAAATCGAATCTACTTAAATTACTTTTAACATCTGGACATATTCGGACTTTTTACGGTCAACCATGGAATCATTCCTACTTACAGTGTTGCTAAAACGTAACAGAATTATACTTGGGAATAGAAATCTTTCGGACGGGACTAATCAGCCTTCGTTGGATTTTCAATAGTCCTTCCAATCGAATCCATATGCGTGTGAAGAGAACTTCTTGACGATGAAGAAGCCACCTAAGAACTCGTGTAATCGTTCATCACAAGACACGCAGGTCTTGCTATTTCGTAGAGCAACAATTATAAAAGAAACATTTGATGAAGTTAGATCGTTCATTAAAGCGATACATCCTACGATAACGGACCATACTACTGAAGCATTATGAACGGGAGGAATTCCAAATGAAAGGGACTGATAAATAACAAACACCAATATTTAAGCCATCCACCGATCTCAAATCCATTCACCGATATCGAAGCCATTCACCAATTTATTAGCTGCCAACAAATATTTTGTTATTTTCATAAAACTTGGAAGATCCAAAACATCGGCGTTGTGAAGAAACAACAATTGGCTATATTTCTACTAGGAAAAAATCAAATTATACTGACATTGCTGTTTAAGCGTTTACAAACAGTTTCGAAGTTTTTGTGCTCGTAATGAGTTGGTACAAAGTGTAACGGCGACCAAGAAGTTGATTAGAAGCAATGTTTCTTTCTGAAATTCCTTTCTCTTACCGTTTTATTGTTCTAGATTCATTATTTGACAGTTAATTCTTACTACATTCGGTGATGTCTTCGTATAATTGTTAATTCGGTAGTGCTAATATGCGATTATGTTCTTCTGTTGCTACATTTTATCGTCCAGTTCGTAATATTGTTGTGTTTACCTATTTTCACCAATGCTTCTTTAATTTACTAGTAAAGTTATTTAACGTGTATATGTTTCACGATAAACAATTGTTCAACATATATTACATAATTTTAAATTTGGTAATGATTATTGCAACGTACGTGAATATAATGTCGTCCGTGTCTAACGAACTTACAAAAAAATTAAGGCTTTGGATAAATATATATATATATATACACATGTAGAAATGGAGAATTCGAAACGCTGATAATAATCTTTTTCACTTTCCGGGCGAATGCTCTTCTAGCCTATTGAGCTACGCAGGCACCTCAGGACCAATTTCTCTCATGAATTTCTATACTCATTCTGGAAATGAAAGTGAAACGTCAGGACCACTTCAGTCACATCTTGGTACTTCACATTGTCATAATAAATATCGCAGATATGATGAGCATCTGTATATGCCGTATCGGCGCGAAGGGCTCAAGGATACAGACCGAAGTCTTATAAAACGCTTTCGCCCTTCCCGCCAAACCCACTACAACAAATCTTCTCTTTCCGCTGCTGCGCAGAGAGCTCTCTTTTCAACTCGAACAGTGTCGAAAGAAGTCCCTGTTGCTGTGTATAGCCCATAGCCACCATTTCCTTCTTTCGCCTCCACCGAGGTGTTCAGAAATCTCTCTAGAGTGCTTTCGTTGATAAAATACACTCGCGCCGCAAGCTTCCAGAAGGAAGACGATGATATATATAGATTCAGCACTTATACTTATAACCTATATCATTATATTCTACTACAATACCGATACAATACTGATATGAATGGAATGTATAGGATCATTATGCTAATGATATGTAAGAAATATCACACACATAATTATGAACAAAGGTTTCGCTAAGATTTTTGAAATGGCTTGACGGTGGCGACCTCTTTTTCAACTTGAGCGCCGGAAATTCATCAGAGAATATTTGCTTCCTTCGGATACCTGGGCCAGGATTCGAACCTGGATCTTTCGCTTTCCGGGTATTCCCAATCCTCTGCTTCAACTAATGTAGCTATCCAGTCCCTGTAATTATATTTCTCTTAAATGACTTTTAAGTAACGCTGAGAAAACGCTCATCTACATATATATATATGTGTGTATGTGTGTCTATTTATGATCTGTGTTTGAATTATAAATATAGATACATATATATTTCTATGTAAACTTACGTAAGTGTAGTAATATATGTGTGTATGTATATGTACTTTATATGTTTATACACATTCAAAAAATACGTATGTATGCCTATTAAATATACTACATATGGTATAAACCTATACGTACACATATTATATATGTAGACAAATTCATTGATGTAATATATATCTCTATGTTCGTTAATGCGACTAATAATAATTCTTCAAATAATTAAAAATTTGTCAAAATACTCGCATGTATGTATGTTTTAATGTATTTGTGTATGCAAGTGTATATAAACATATATATGTATACGTATTGATGAGATTTCGCCGTCGTCTGAGATCCTTTCTACCACGTTCGAGATCGGCTTCGTCTAGGTAGTCCCGAATGTTCACGAATATTAGCGATTGGACGATCTACCGAGTTTAGCGAGACAGTTTACCGAGAACCATTGTAATAGAAACATCTTTTCAAATATACATCTATTGAGATCTGTGTAACCACAAATTATATTTTTATTCACGACCCAAAAATTCATCACAAGTGCGATACAAAAGTTACTTATAATGTCGACTAGTCCATATATCGTGCTTGGCGACTATTATATATGACGATCATAACATTTATCGTTAATATTCTTATTTTTAATAGGATATAACAAAGAATTGACCAAAGAATCTGAATAGTAGACACGGTTCACTGAACAGGTACGTATGGATTCGGTGAAATTTTTCGTGTTACTTTTAAAAATGATCTTGTGTCTATTTCGTCGAAGAACTACATAAATAAGAATTTAATATTATAACAATTCATCAAGCTACCGATATTTTCGATATATTTCAATATTTTCTCTCTCGACATCTTCGAAAAGTTATATTTGTAAATAATCGTGATGAAAAAACGTTATATATCTTAAACGATTAGTTCTATGTAATAAATTAGTTAAATTCTATTATTATGATTAATCAATAGTAAATAAATTAACGTCCTTACGATTATTTAAACATGATTAATTGAGTTGTTACATTTAATATTAATGGATTAGATAAAAATAAATTTCTAAGAGAGGTAAAATCAACTATTATACAAGTTATTACTTTTATTTTCGCCAATAAGATTAGATCAATTCAAAAATTAATATTCATTCCAGAATATATGAATAGTTTAATTCAAATATAAAATAAACAAAATATTTCATATAAATATTATAATTAATATAATATTATAATTATATAAATATATATATTCTGAGTAATAGGCATTATAGTGTTAAAATGTTTTCCTATACTTCCCCGTCGTTTTAGTAAAAATTTATTGTTATCTTGTAAATATGAATGACTCAGAAAGTACAATAACAAAGACATTCGATAAGTAAAACATGAAATCACCGACGATGGAAGTAAATCTATAAACAATGAAGCGCCCATGCTGCAACAGCTCTATTGAAATATTAGTTATATAATTAACAATAATTATGTGATGTAGAATTTTTCAAAATTTCTAAGATTCTTACGGCCACTCTCTGTAACAGACTATCATGTATAACAATTATTCAATATTTATATATATATATGCATTAATTTATGAATAATAGTTACATTAATAATATGTATTTATTTCAGTTAATAAATGTATTTATTTCAAATACAAGCATTTTGAAGATCGAACTATACTAAATTCAAACGAATACTATTCTAATTCTAAGGTAATGGTTTATCGTATAATTACAAATACAAACGGTAAAGGAATCGACAGAAAAAAAAGATAGAAAAAAAAAAAGGTGGAAGAAAGAAGTGGAAGATAAAATATTAAGGACGGTTTGGAAATCCTAAATAATGTGGTTCATTTAAGTTCAGTAGACATCACATTTTATTCTACTAATATGCTCTTGGTCGATTCAATTCAATATTTATTTGTTGATACATAGAATCTATATCTTTCATCTTCTATAATATAAAAATCATACACATCCACAGTATTAGTCTATATAACAATATTTATTTAAAAATATATATCTGTATTTGCGATTCTAAACCATTCTTTTGTACAGCCAATACATTCGCTTATAACACAATCGCGGAATAAATATTTCTGATATAATTCATCAATAAAACTTTTAATGATCTTTTAGAATGAAGTAAGTGTATATTATTTCAAATATACTGCTGTTATACTGATATTCTCGCGAATTCACAAGATCGTTTTACGAAATTAATAATTCTAGAAATTAATCACTTTATTTGCTTAGACAAAGCAATTGGAAAAGGAGGAAGATGATAAGTAGATAGAGGAAAATGAGGAAGAGATGGAAAAATAAGAGGCGGAACATATCTGAAAATTGTATTTTCTCCTTGCTTGAAAACGATATATAAGCAAAATCAATTATTTTATTTGCAACGTATTAAAAACACATTACACTTTAGTAAAATGTGCTATATCATTTGCTAACTCATGTTACTCAGAACTCATTGCAACGTCGTAGAATCCATGGTAACAATTTTTTACTCATATTGAATGTTATACAAATATTTTACGAATTTTATTGTATGTTAGACACAAATAAGATTAAAATATAATTTTTCAATTAAACTTCTTTGAGAAATACCAATCAACGCAACCCATATTCTTTATTTTCATCTATTTAGAATAGTAATAATACAAGTGCATTTTTTACCTTTTTTTAGAAATTTAATGTCAGTATTTTCTCTCGAACAGGATTTTTATATACGCGAAATTCTCTTTCTATTGTCTTTTTCATCGTAATTTAATTAGAATATATTTTATTTCTTTTATCTCTGTCTCATCGTAAAACTAAACAATCGAATAAGAACGATCCATAAATCGATGCGTCACCAATTTCTTTCTTAGAACTTATACAGACGTTCTCGTTCATCTACCATTGATTTTTGCACGTGTATTCAGAAGATCCCCAAAATAAGACTGATGAAACGTTTCCATTTTCTCTCTCGATTCTACACGCGTTGCGTCACATTTACGACTTTTCTTGTATGAACGAAAACACCAAAGTATATTACATATACTATCAACTACAATTAAATAAAAAATAAAGTCACTCTATCTTAATATAATTCAACACATTTATTTGTTTGTGAAAAATATTAATATGTATCACTTACAGATGAGGAAAATGCCCTTAAAAAAAATGAAAGTTTAGTTGATTGAACAACCGACAGATGTTACAAGCTTGCTTAATGTAAACTTTTAACACATGGCAGAAAGGCAATCATCTGCCGATCCGATATGGGATGGGAACAGAAAAGAGGATGGGTCCTAAACAAATGGTGTAGAGTTAGAAACCGTTCATATATACGTTGAAGACATTTTTCCATTCGCATTTTACCGTGATACAAAACTGTGCCTAGGATAAAAATGGAAATCCTACGACTATGTGACTTAAATCTTACTTTGTGTCGAAAGGTCGTTGAAGGTAGATAAATGGGTCGATATCTCCTTTTCCCTCTTGACCGTATCGAGAACTTCTCTTCAGAAAAAATAACATTCATCGAACAAAAACCATTGGCAAGCTGCATACCTGCCTTGAAAAAATATGGTATCAAATAATGCAGACAGATGGTCCCGCCAGGTCAGTGTTCACACTTGCAGCTGCCAATTTTCGTTTCTAGAAAAACCTTTTCTCTCGAAAATCTCATAGGAGGAACTTGAATTCTCTCGATCAAATAATGGCATTTTCGAAATCTGTCCCCATCTTTGATGTGTTTAGAGGAGGGAGCTGTCGTATGGGGTTACTATAAAATCGGCTTGGCGCACTTGAATTCTCAGTGCACATCATCTTGGTCTACTATTTATCTGAAAAGATACTTGCAGGCTCATTTAAATACATTACAAGAATTTTTTCCAAGAATGAAAATTGAAAATAAATCCGTCTAAGACTGAAGCAATGGTGTTTCATAGGAGATCACCCAGCAAGTTCAAATATCATTCACCTATCCATATTTGCTCAGTTGATATTTCTTGAAAAAAGAAAGTAAAATACTTAGGAGTAATCATTGACTATACAATTAGATGGAGAGCAGCCATCGAGGACAGAAAAAACAAAGCTTATATTCCTTTCAAAAATCTATATCCGCTTCGATGCAGGAACAGCCCATTACCAGGTAGACTTAAGAAACTATTATACTTTACATGTATCCGTCCTATATTAACTTATGGCACACAACTGTGAGGAGCAGCTGCCCCCATCTAATTTAAAAAAACTTCAAGTTGAACGAAATACTCACCAGCGTCTTATTTATAGAAGGAAAGGAGAACGCATAAGCAATAAAAACCTGCATAACAATGCTGATATTCCTCAAATATAGAAGATCATACATACATAGATTAGGAATACGTTACACTTGAACAAAAATCATTACAATCTATTGCTAAAACAAATAGAAGTAACCGATCTGAACAAGATGCCATACAAGCATAAAATAAAACTAGCTACATTATTAACTGAATCAATTTTGCAGGATTCCACTTAAGAACAAAATTAATATAACAATTCACATAAGCGTAATCGCTCGACGTATCACCCTGACGATGTACTCTGAAGAACGAAGAGGAGTAGCTGATTTACGATCTTAAAATATGAATATATGCTTGAGAACAGGCAAGAAATTGCTCTTGCTGGATAGATATCCAAAAAAGTCAAGTAAACAGGTTTTCGAAACTTTAATTCTGCAAAATATTCAAGATATATATTGTATCTAACACGTATTTGAAACTAACGCTTTAAGATTAATACAAGTTGAAAAGAAAAACATTTCCTAAGATACTGTTCACAAACACTGGGAAATTATAAAAAAGAGAAAAAGAACGAGTTCTATGTGTTATTAAAATACTTCATGCATAACAACACTCACACGTATTTGTAATGTGAACCTACTACTACACAGGCACCTTCGGAATTATTACAGCCTGCCACCAAATTGAATCAACTTAAAATACTTCTAACATCCGGATATATTCGAACATGTTACGGTCAACCATGGAATCATTCCTACTTACAGTGTTGCTAAAACGTAACAGAATTATACTTGCGAATAAAAACCTTCCGAACGAGACTAATCAGTTTTATTGGATTTTCAATAGTTTTTCCAATCGGATCCATTTGCGTGAGAAAGGAACTTCTTGACTATGAAGATGCCATCTAAAATCTCGTGTTATTGCTCATCACGAGACCTGCAGGAATTGCTAGTTCTTAAAGCAACAATAATTAAAACAACATGTGATGGACTTAGATCGATCATCAGAGCGGCAATTAGCAGATTTACGGACCACACTATTCAAACATTATGGAGAGGCAGAAATCCAAATGAAGAGGCTGTTAACTAACAACAACCAATATTCAAGCCATCTACCGATCTCAGATCCATTCATCAATTAATTTACTACCCACCTATATCTTGATATTTATAAAAAAAAACTTGGATAATTCGGAACCATCTGCCTTGTGAAGAAACAAGGATTGGTCATATTTCTACAAGGAAAAAAATCCAATTATACTGGAATTATCGGTGTATATGCGTCTACAAACTGTCTCAAAATTTTTATACTCGTAACGCAATGGTACAAAGTGTAATGACGGGCAAAAAGGTGATTACATATAAAGTATTGTCTGTAATTCATTGTTCCTTCCGTTTTATTGTCAATATTGCTTGCCCTGTTAAAGGCTCCGTATAATATATCATATCATGCAAGACTGACGAAAAAAAATACTGCAGTTGTGGTTTATGCGAATCGTCTTTCCTGAATACATTTTTGAACAGTTCCGACGAATGTCATCTTCTGAAAATGATACTGTACGTTTGTTCTTGTCTCCCGAAATTGAATGTTAACTGATTCCATTGTTTGGCAGTTTCTTTTTTATTTTCCAGTTAATAATATTAGTTAGTTTACCTATTTCAACCACTACCTATTAAATTCACAAGAACTATTATTTAACCCGTATAAATTTTATGTTAAATAATTTTTGCGTGGAACATTAAATAATTTTTATTTAGTGTATCATTACCAACTATTTGAATACTCTCATGCATATCTAAACAACTTGCACAAAAAATAAGGCTCAAGATATATATATATATATATATATATATATATATATATATATATATATATACACAACACAGCAGAACAGCAACACAGCAGGATTCGAACACTGATAATTTTTTAACTTTCCAGGCGAATGCTCTAGCCTACTGAGCTACCCAGCACCTCAGTAATAATATCTCTCATTAACGTCTATACTCCTAGTAGAAAAGAAAGTAAAGTGACCGCGTCAAGCACTGTATTATATAGCACCGGTATTCGACGTCGTCATAAATATCACAGAAAGATGGCTCTAATATGTCTTATGCAGATCAGCGCAGAGTTTCCCCTATTATGTAAGAACTAAATTCCTACACATTTTCGCCCTCCCCGCCAAACCACTACTTATCACACACAACACATGCATTATAAAGTCTTCCTTCACACTTGAGGAATGTCGAAAGAGAAGCCTTGTATCGTATCTATATAGCCCCCCCCCCGAGCGAGTCTTCTTCTCTCGCCACTCCCCAAGGATGTAAAGAAGAAATATCCTTGGAGTGTGTGTATAGTTCGGCACTTAAATTTACTACTATTTATTAAATTAAACAATGATATGTATAGATATATGATATGTTAAAGTTACTTATGCTAATGATATATATAAATATCACAGACATAATTATAAACACTATTTTGACTATGACTTCAGCCAGTGTCTTGACGGTGGCGACCAACCTTTTCCAATTTGAGTGTATGAAATTCTTGAGAATATTCGTCCCTCGGATACCTGGCCAGGATTCGAACCTGGGTCTTTTCGCTTTCCGGGTGTATTCTTAATCCTCTGCTTTTACCAATGTAGCTATCCAAGCCCTGTTATTATATTTCTCTTAAATGACTTTTAAGCAACAACGAGAAAACGCTCATCTACTTATATATATGTGTGTATGTGGTGTGTATTTGCGGTCTGTGTTTGTATCATAAATATAGGTATATCTATATCTGTACGTAACCTACGTGAGTGTAGTAATATATGTATGTTACGTAGTATATATGTACATACACGTTCGAAATATACGTACGATATGTACTAAATATACTACATATGCTATAAACCAATACGTGCACATATTATATATGTCGCCAAATTCATCGATGTATACATATATCTCTGTGTTCGTTAGTGCGAATAATAAATATTTTACAATTAAAAATTTTTCATAATAAACTCATGTATGTATGTTTCAATTTATTTGTGTATGCAAATGTATGTATACATATATATGTATACGTATGGAAGAGATTTCACCGACGTCTAAGATCCTTTATACCACGTTCGAGATCGGCTTCGTCTAAACAGTCCCGAATGTTTACGAACATTAGCGATCGGTCGATCTACCGAGTTTATCGAGACAGTTTACCGAGAACCATTGTAATAGAAACATCTTTTCAAATATACATCTATTGATATCTGTGTAACCACGAATTGTATTTTTGTCCACGACCCAAAAATTCTTCACAAGTGCAATACAAAAGCCGGTTATAATGTCGATTTTTCCATATGTCGTGCTTGGCAACTGTTATATATGTCGATCCTAATATTTATCTTTAATATTCTCACTTTCAACAGGATATAGCAAAAAATTGACCAAAGTATCTGCATAGTAGGCGCGATTCACTGAAAAAGTACGTATGTTTCAGTGAAGTTTTTCGTGGCATTTTTAAAAATGACCTTGTGTCCATTTCGTAGAAGGATTACGTGAAATAAAAACTAAGAATTAACGAATCATCGGACTAACGATATCTTCTACGTATTTGAATATTTCTTCTCGCACTCGACATTTTCGAAAAGTTATATTTTTGAATAGTCGCAATGAATAAACGAATTACATGCAATAATTGTTTTGTTGTAAATTCTATCTTTGTGAAAATCAAAAGTGAATAAATTAACGTTCTTATGCTTATCAAAATCAGAGAGTTTCAGTTTGGTGCATATTCTGTTTGTGTATTAGATAATAATAAATTACAAAGGAAGGTAATATCAACTATCATAGGAGTTATTTAATTCATCTTCGTCAATTAAATTAAATTAATTTAAACATTAATATTCATTCCAGAATATACGAATATTTTAATTCAAATTCAATATAATTGAATTATTTCATATAATTATTTTAATTAATATAACATTTCGATCATAAAAATATATATATCATCCATAATAGGAATTCTATAGTTTGTTTGTAAATGTTTTTCAATACTTCGCTATCGTTTACTCATGTTTTTAGTAAAAATTTATTGTTACTTCATAAACACGAATGACCCTGAAAGTACAATACAATAGCAAAAACATTCCTTAGGTAAAACATGAAATCTCCGACGATAGAAGTAAAAATATAAACAACGAAGCGTCCATGGTACAAGAGATCAGTTGAAACATTAGTTGTATTATTAACTATAAATATGCGATGTGATCCTCATGAATATACCAGATTTCTGAATTTCTTAAAGCCAAATCATTGCATCAGTATCTAAGTATTGTACACTATATATGTAAACTTTTATTTACAGGAATTATCGGAAATATTTTAACTATATTAGTTAATGAATGATTTTATTTCAGAGACATGTATTTTGAAGATCGAATTAGGCTGAATAAAAGCAAATACTATTCTAATTTTAACGGTATAGTTTATCATGCAACGATAAATACAAATTGTCAAGCAATCGGAAAAAAAAGATATAGGGAAAAGAAAAAAAGAAGAAAATAGAATTACAAGATAAAGTATTAACAACGGTTAGGAAATCTTACGTAAAGTTATTTTGGATTTGGTTGATTAGTCATTTTATTTTTTTGTCCGTATCTGCTCCTTCTCAATTACATTTAATATTTATTTATAGATATACATAAAATCTATATCTTTTATTCTCTATTGTATAAAAATCACACACATCCACAGTATTAGTCTGTATAATTATATTTATTTATTAATATATATCTGTATTAGCGTTTCTTAACCATTTTTGTCGTGCAGTCAATACATTCGCTTATAACAAAATCGCGGATTAAATATATCTGATATAAAACATTTAATGATCTTTTAGAATGAAGTAAGTGTATATTATTTCAAATATACTGCTGTTATACTGATATTTTCGCGAATTTACAAGATCGTTTTACGAAATTAATAATTCTAGAAATTTATCAATTTATTTGCTTAGACAAAGCAATTGGAAAAAAAGGAAGATGATGAGTAGGTAGAGGAAAATGAGGAAGAGATGGTAAAAGAAGAGGCGGAACATACCTGAAAAATGTAGTTTCCTTTCGCTTGAAAACGATATATTGGCAATATAATTCATCAATTATTATTTTATGTTGCAACGTATAAAAATCATATTGTGATCAAATGAATTATGCTATATTATTTGTTAACTTATGTTCCAAAGGATACATTGCACCGTCGTAGAATCCATTGTAACAATTTTTTACTCATATTGAATATTATACAAATATTTTACGAATTTTATTGTACGCTAAACACAAATAAGATTAAAGTGTATTATTTCAATTAAACTTCTTTGAGAAATACCAATCAACACAACCCATATTCTTTATTTTCATCTATTAAGAATAGCAATAATACAAGTGCATTTTTTACCTTTTTCTAGAAATTTAATGTCAGTATTTTCTCTCGAGCAGGATTTTTATATATGCGAAATTCTCTTTCTATTGTCTTTTTCATCGTAATTTAATTAGAATATATTTTATTTCTTTTATCTCTGTCTCATCGTAAAACTAAACAATCGAATAGAAACGATCCATAAATCGATCCGTCACCAATTTCTCTTTTAGAACTCATGCATATGGTATTCTACAATTAATCTTTGTGCATGTGTACAGATTGTCACAACGAAAAGTCTAATGAATCGTTTTCATTTTACTTTCTCATTTATTTACGATATTCTCGATTGCACACGCGTTGCGTCATATTTACACTTTCTTTAGTATGAACGAAAACGCCAAAGTATATTACTTATACTATCAATTATAATTAAATAATGTAGTCACTGCTTCTGAATATAAATTATACATATATTTGTTGCTTATATCAAACATTATTACGGATCATATACAGATGAGAATAACGCCTGACTGAAACGAGCGGCAGCTGCTCTAAGCTTGCTTAAAATAAATTTCTAACACATGGCAGAAAGGAACTCATCTGTCAATCCGATGTGGAATGGAAACAGAAAAGGGGATGCGTCGTAACAAAGTGGTGTAGAGTGAAAAACAGTTCATGTAGACGTTTGAAACATTTTTCCATTTGCATTTTACCGTAATACAAAACTGTGCTTAAGATAAATATAGAAATCCTACGACTATGTGACTCAAATCGTACTTTGTGTAGAAAGGTCGTTGAAGGTAGATAAATGGGTCGAAATCTCTTTTTCCCCCCTTGATCGTATCGAGAACTTTCTCTTCAAAAAAATAACATTCATCGAACAAAACCCAGTGTCAAGCTGTATACCTGCCTTAAAGAAAGGTGGTCTCAAATAAAGCAGACAGATGGCCTGCCGGGTATTTCTAAACACTTGGAGCTGTTCAACTCTTGACTATCTATTTCTTCAAAAAATTTCAGACGATGGACTTGGCCATAAATGGTCAAATAACAGCATTTTCGAAATCTGGTCCCACCTTCGATGTGCCTAGAGAAGGGATATTTCGGTCGCACGAGGTTACTATAAAATCGGCTTGGCGCACTAGAGTGCTCAATGTCGTAAGAATACTCCGTGCATCTCAACACCCGCACGTATTTACAAAGCGAACCTACTACTACACAGGCACCTTCGGAATTATTACAGCCTGCCACCAAATTGAATCTACTTAAATTACTTTTAACATCTGGACATATTCGGACTTTTTACGGTCAACCATGGAATCATTCCTACTTACAGTGTTGCTAAAACGTAACAGAATTATACTTGCGAATAAAAATCTTCCGAACGAGACTAATCAGTTTTATTGGATTTTCAATAGTTTTTCCAATCGGATCCATTTGCGTGAGAAAGGAACTTCTTGACTATGAAGATGCCATCTAAAATCTCGTGTTATTGCTCATCACGAGACCTGCAGGAATTGCTAGTTCTTAAAGCAACAATAATTAAAACAACATGTGATGGACTTAGATCGATCATCAGAGCGGCAATTAGCAGATTTACGGACCACACTATTTAAACATTATGGACAGGCAGAAATCCAAATGAAGAGGCTGCTAACTAACAACAACCAATATTCAAGCCATCTACCGATCTCAGATCCATTCATCAATTAATTTACTACCCAGCTATATCTTGATATTTATAAAAAAAAACTTGGATAATTCGGAACCATCTGCCTTGTGAAGAAACAAGGATTGGTCATATTTCTACAAGGAAAAAAATCCAATTATACTGGAATTATCGGTGTATATGCGTCTACAAACTGTCTCAAAATTTTTATACTCGTAACGCAATGGTACAAAGTGTAATGACGGGCAAAAAGGTGATTACATATAAAGTATTGTCTGTAATTCATTGTTCCTTCCGTTTTATTGTCAATATTGTATGCCCTGTTTAAGGCTCCGTATAATATATCATATCATGCAAGACTGACGAAAAAAAATACTGCAGTTGTGGTTTATGCGAATCGTCTTTCCTGAATACATTTTTGAACAGTTCGGACGAATGTCATCTTCTGAAAATGATACTGTACGTTTGTTCTTGTCTCCCGAAATTGAATGTTAACTGATTCCATTGTTTGGCAGTTTCTTTTTTATTTTCCAGTTAATAATATTAGTTAGTTTACCTATTTCAACCACTACCTATTAAATTCACAAGAACTATTATTTAACCCGTATAAATTTTATGTTAAATAATTTTTGCGTGGAACATTAAATAATTTTTATTTAGTGTATCATTACCAACTATTTGAATACTCTCATGCATATCTAAACAACTTGCACAAAAAATAAGGCTCAAGATATATATATATATACACATAACACAGCAGAACAGCAACACAGCAGGATTCGAACACTGATAATCTTTTAACTTTCCGGGCGAATGCTCTAGCCTACTGAGCTACCCAGCACCTCAGTAATAATATCTCTCATTAACGTCTATACTCCTAGTAGAAAAGAAAGTAAAGTGACCGCGTCAAGCACTGTATTATATAGCACCGGTATTCGACGTCGTCATAAATATCACAGAAAGATGGCTCTAATATGTCTTATGCAGATCAGCGCAAAGTTTCCCCTATTATGTAAGAACTAAATTCCTACACATTTTCGCCCTCCCCGCCAAACCACTACTTATCACACACAACACATGCATTATAAAGTCTTCCTTCACACTTGAGGAATGTCGAAAGAGAAGCCTTGTATCGTATCTATATAGCCCCCCCCGAGCGAGTCTTCTTTTCTCGCCACTCCCCAAGGATGTAAAGAAGAAATATCCTTGGAGTGTGTGTATATAGTTCGGCACTTAAATTTACTACTATTTATTAAATTAAACAATGATATGTATAGATATATGATATGTTAAAGTTACTTATGCTAATGATATATATAAATATCACAGACATAATTATAAACACTATTTTGACTATGACTTCAGTCAGTGTCTTGACGGTGGCGACCAACCTTTTCCAATTTGAGTGTATGAAATTCTTGAGAATATTCGTCCCTCGGATACCTGGCCAGGATTCGAACCTGGGTCTTTTCGCTTTCCGGGTGTATTCTTAATCCTCTGCTTTTACCAATGTAGCTATCCAAGCCCTGTTATTATATTTCTCTTAAATGACTTTTAAGCAACAACGAGAAAACGCTCATCTACTTATATATATGTGTGTATGTGGTGTGTATTTGCGGTCTGTGTTTGTATCATAAATATAGGTATATCTATATCTGTACGTAACCTACGTGAGTGTAGTAATATATGTATGTTACGTAGTATATATGTACATACACGTTCGAAATATACGTACGATATGTACTAAATATACTACATATGCTATAAACCAATACGTGCACATATTATATATGTCGCCAAATTCATCGATGTATACATATATCTCTGTGTTCGTTAGTGCGAATAATAAATATTTTACAATTAAAAATTTTTCATAATAAACTCATGTATGTATGTTTCAATTTATTTGTGTATGCAAATGTATGTATACATATATATGTATACGTATGGAAGAGATTTCACCGACGTCTAAGATCCTTTATACCACGTTCGAGATCGGCTTCGTCTAAACAGTCCCGAATGTTTACGAACATTAGCGATCGGTCGATCTACCGAGTTTATCGAGACAGTTTACCGAGAACCATTGTAATAGAAACATCTTTTCAAATATACATCTATTGATATCTGTGTAACCACGAATTGTATTTTTGTCCACGACCCAAAAATTCTTCACAAGTGCAATACAAAAGCCGGTTATAATGTCGATTTTTCCATATGTCGTGCTTGGCAACTGTTATATATGTCGATCCTAATATTTATCTTTAATATTCTCACTTTCAACAGGATATAGCAAAAAATTGACCAAAGTATCTGCATAGTAGGCGCGATTCACTGAAAAAGTACGTATGTTTCAGTGAAGTTTTTCGTGGCATTTTTAAAAATGACCTTGTGTCCATTTCGTAGAAGGATAACGTGAAATAAAAACTAAAAATTAACGAATCATTAACGAATCTGAATCTTAGCGAATACGATTCTAATTCAGAGGTAATAATTGATCAGATAATTACAAATAGTAACTGAGACACACAACAGAAAGTGAAAAGCTATAGGGAGAAGAAAAAAAGAAGAAAAAAAGAAGAAGAAAAGAATGGAACAAAAAATAAGAACAAGGTCCACGTAAACATATGAAATGTAACAGTTCAATAGACATTTAATTTTATTGTCCGAATCTATTCTTCCTTACACATACACTCACACACATTATATTATTCCGTATAATTATTTTTATCTATTTATTTATATCTTTTTGTGCTTTCCTTAATCATTTTGGTCGTGCAGTCAATAGATTTGCTTCTAACGCAATCACGGAATGTATATTTGTGATATAAAATTTTAAATAACGTTGTAGGATAAAGTTAGTGTACATTATTTTAAATTTTCTGCTGTTACTGTAATATTCCCACAAATTCGCAAAATCATTGCACGAGAACTTTATTGAAATCATGTAGACATTAATCATTAACTTCACTTTAACATAAAGCAACTAGAAGGGTAGTAAGCTGATAAGTAGGTAGAAGTAGATGAGGAAGAGTTGGTAAAGGAAGTGCATGAGACATCTCTCAAAAGTGTATTTAGCTTTTGCTTCTAAAGAATATACTTGCAATATATTCCAGCAATTGTTATCTCATGTTGCAACGTATTAAAAACATATTGTGCTTTAGTGAAATATGCTATGTCATTTGCTAACTCATGTTCCAAAGTACGCATTGCACCATTATAGGATCTATTATAGCAATTCTTAACAGATATTTAAACTTATAAGAAATATTTTACGAATTTTATTGCTTACTAAATACAAGTAGGATTAATTTTAACGACAATAATACAAGCGCATTCCTTTCATTTTTCCCAAAAATATAATGTAAGTATTTTCTCCCGAACAAGGATTTACAAATACCCGAAGATCTTTTTTTATTGTTCATTTCATCGTTATTTAATCAGGATATATTTTATTTCTCTTTTCTCTTTCTCTCATCGTAAAACTAAACAGTCGAACTAGATCGATCAATAAAACGGTTTGTCACCAATTTCTTTTTTAGAATTCATGCATATGTTCTTACCGTTCATCTAGGATTGATCTTTGCACGTGTGTTCACATGGTACTACAAAAAGAATGATGAATCTTATTCATCTTTCTCTCTCTTTCTTTCAAAACATTCTCAATTGCAAACACGTTGCATCGCATCTACGCTTTCTTTTGTTTAAACGAAAAGGTCAAAATATTTTTCCAATACTATCAATTACAATTTAATCTAAAAATAGTTACTGCTTCTGAATATAATTTATTGAATATAATTTGTTTATAGTGTCAAATATTAATACGGATCACCTACAGATGAGTAGAATATCCTTGGAAAGAATGCAAATTAAATTGACAGTAACGACCGGCAAAGGCAACTGTTCCAAACTTGCTTAAAGATAATGTCTAGCATATGTATTCTCTTTATTGGCAAAAAAGAAAACATTTATCGATCCGATGTGCAATAGAAATAGAGAAGAGGATTCGTTGTAATCAAATGGTGTCTAGTAAAAACATTTTCGCGTAGATTAGACGTAGATAGAGACGTTAGATTTTCTCGTCGATAGACATTCAAGACATTTTTCAATTCGTAATTGTCAGTGATACATAACTGCGACTAGCATGAATATAGAAATCTTACGACTATGCGATTCAAATCCTACTCCGTGTGTAAAAGGCATTAAAGATGGATGAATGGGTACAAAATATCTTTTTCCTATGTGCTATGCCGGAACGTTCTCGTCAATAAAAATAACATTCACCGAACAAAAACCTTTGTCACTTTGTATATCAGACTTGAAGACATATGGTTTCAAATAATGCGGACATATGTTACTCCTGAATCATTGTTCATATTGCAGCTGTCCTACCCTTGACTAACTGATACTTTTGAAAATCTCAGGGGATGGACTTGGCTATAATTGGTCAAATAACGGCATTTTCGAAATCTGATCCCGCCTTTGATGATCCTAGAGAAGGGAGATTTTGGTCGTACGAGGTTACTATAAAATCGGTTTGACCCGTTCGAGTTCTCAGTGTTATAAGAATACTCTGTGTATCTCACACTCGCATGTATTTACGATGTGAAGCTATAACAACGCGGACACACTTGACTTATTACAGCCAGCCACGAAATTAATTAGAATTAAAATAAAATCTATATCACAAACCGATTCGAAATTTTTACGTCCATTCATGGAATCAATCCTACTTACAGTGTTGCTAAAGTGTAACAAAATTATAATTGAGAATCAAAATCTTTCGAACTGGACAAATAAGTATTCATTGGAAATTCAATAGTCCTTCCATTCGGATCCATATGCGTGTGAAAGATACTTCTTGACGATGAAGAAGCCATCTAAGAACTCGTGCTATCGTTCATCACGAGACACACAAGTCTTGCTAATTCATAGAGCAACAATTAGAAAAGTAACATTTGATGGAATTAGATTGATCATTTGAACGGCACTTGCCACGTTTACACACCGTACTACTCAAATATTATGAACATGCGGAAATCCAAATGATGGGGCTGGTAACTAACAACCACCAATGTTCAAACCATCCACTGATCTGTAATCCATTCACCGATATTGAAGACATTCACCGGTATTGAAGCCATTTAGGAATCTATTAGCTGCCCACAGCTATCTTGTTATTTTCAACAAACTTGGAAGATTCGAAAGCATCGACATTGTGAAGAAACAACAATTATGTCCTATGTTGAATGTGTTACAGTTTCATTGTTTGTTAGTTTTTTGTCACTACCTATGGTATCGATTTCAAACAATTTCTGATTCGACAGTGCTAATATCTGATTATGTTCTGTCCATTTCTACTATCACTAATTTTTATCATCCTGTTTGCGATAGCAGTTTTTTTACCTATTTAAACCACTACTTACTATATTCATTATTCCAAATTATTCAACATGAATGAATTTCACATTAATTAATTTATCAACATATTTTACATAATTTTTTTTTAATGCATCCTTACCAACTATGTGAATACTTTCATGCATATCTAAACAACTAGCAAAAAAATTAAGGCTCCAGATAAATATATATATACACATATATATGTAGAGCAGCAGAATTTGAACAAAGATCATCTCATTTACTTTCCGGGCGAATGCTCTGAACCTTCTGAGCTACCCAGGATCCTCAGGACCAATTTCTCTCACGAATTTCTATACTCATAAGGGAAATGGAAAGTGACCATCAAGACACTTTATAGCCACCTCGGTACTTCACAATGTCATAAATATCACAGACCTGATGAGCATCTGTTTATGCCATATCGGCGCGAAGGATTCTGATGTACACCGAAGTTTACATTTTCGTCCTCCCCGCCAAACCTCATACATCCTCGTTCGTGCGTAAGAGAGTTTTCTTCACAACATGAAAAGTGTCGAAAGAAGAATAATAATGTTGTATGGGAGCACTACTACTACTCTATCGCCACTACTCAAGAGGAAAGGGAAAATCTCTGGAGTTGAGTTGATGATAAATAAACAGAATGAAGATGGTGATATATTGGTTCGGCACTTATACTTATCACTACTGTAAAATCAACAATGATATGTATAAATTGATATGAATGGGTCAATGATATGTACCATTTATCACACACATAATTATGATCAAAGGTTTCGCAAAGATTTCTAACGTGTCTTGACGGTCGCAATCCTCATTTTCCAATTTGAGTGTAGGAAAATTCTTGAGAATAATTTCATCCTTCGGATACTTTGGGCCAGGATTCGAACCTGGGTCTTTTCGCTTTCCGGGTGTATTCTTAATCCTCTGCTTTTACCAATGTAGCTATCCAAGCCCTGTTATTATATTTCTCTTAAATGACTTTTAAGCAACAACGAGAAAACGCTCATCTACTTATATATATGTGTGTATGCGGTGTGTATTTGCGGTCTGTGTTTGTATCATAAATATAGGTATATCTATATCTATACGTAACCTACGTGAGTGTAGTAATATATGTATGTTACGTAGTATATATGTACATACACGTTCGAAATATACGTACGATATGTACTAAATATACTACATATGCTATAAACCAATACGTGCACATATTATATATGTCGCCAAATTCATCGATGTATACATATATCTCTGTGTTCGTTAGTGCGAATAATAAATATTTTACAATTAAAAATTTTTCATAATAAACTCATGTATGTATGTTTCAATTTATTTGTGTATGCAAATGTATGTATACATATATATGTATACGTATTGAAGAGATTTCACCGACGTCTAAGATCCTTTATACCACGTTCGAGATCGGCTTCGTCTAAACAGTCCCGAATGTTTACGAACATTAGCGATCGGTCGATCTACCGAGTTTATCGAGACAGTTTACCGAGAACCATTGTAATAGAAACATCTTTTCAAATATACATCTATTGATATCTGTGTAACCACGAATTGTATTTTTGTCCACGACCCAAAAATTCTTCACAAGTGCAATACAAAAGCCGGTTATAATGTCGATTTTTCCATATGTCGTGCTTGGCAACTGTTATACATGTCGATCCTAATATTTATCGTTAATATTCTCACTTTCAACAGGATATAGCAAAGAATTGACCAAAGTATCTGCATAGTAGACGCGATTCACTGAAAAGATACGTATGACTGTTGAAATTTTTCGTGGCACTTTTCAATATGATCTCATGTCTATTTTGTAGTAGGATTGCGAGCAATTAAAATTTAATAAATTATTAAATCATCAAATTAACAATATCTTCGTCGTATTTCAATAATTTCTCTCTCATATTCGAGAAATTTTCTTTTGCGAATACCCACGATGAATAAACGTTTTTTATCTAAAACGTTTGAATTCAATGATTAAACGTTTTATGTCTGAAACGATTGGTTTTATGTAATAAATTAGTTCATTTCTATCTTTATGATAAATCAACAGTAATTAAATTAACGTTTTTATGGTTATCGAAATCTGATTGTTCGAGTTTTTTTCATTTGATGTTGGTGGATTAGATAAAAATCAATTGCAAAGAAAGATAATATAATCTTTTATCAGAATTATATAAATCATTTTCGTCAACGAGATTAGTTTAATTTTATAATAGATAAATATTTTAATTATAAAAATATATATATATTTATATTCGTAATAGCGATTCTAACGTCGCAATGTTTTTTGATACTTCGCTATCGTGTATATATCGTTTTATTAAATACATGTTTATTGTTACCCTATAAACACGAACGACCCTGAAAGTACAATAACAAAAACATTCGATAGGTAAAACATGAAATCACCGCCGATGGAATTAAATCTATGAACGATGAAGAGTCCATGGTACAAGAACTCAGTTGAAATATTTGTTATATAATTAACAATAATTATGTGATATAATTCGTATAGTGTTTTTTCTCTTAAATTCTATATTTCTTACGTCCACACTCTGTAACAATATGTAACTATTCTACATTTTATATTCTATATGTATTATCATATATAACAGTTATTGAATATTTATATACATGCATAAATTTATGATTTAAAGCTAAGTTCTGGCCGACGTTTACTTAAAGGAATTATCGAAAATGTTTAACCGTTTGGCTGCTGACGTATTTGTTCGGACATATGCCAAAACTCCGGCACTAATTTCGCGTGTATAGGAAAAAAATGTAAAACACTTTTCATACAATAAACTCACTTGTATTGCTTTGCAACAACAAAAATTAAAAAATACCACTTATTTACATAAATTTGTTTTAATTAATTTTGTGAATAAAATTGGTAATAAGGACTTATCATTCAGTCAAATTAACATAAATAATTTCTTATAACCTTTTACATGGGTAATTTGCTATACAAAGCGCGTGAATTCCCTTTTTACAAATACAGCAAATTAGGTTTGAACGTTTAACTCCTCTGCCATATTTACTGCTACGGTCTCCATTTAGTTCATCATTGTTGCTCTCGCTAATAGCCCGTAATCTCTTTGTAGGAATAATATCACTTCCGCAATCACTTTCGTTGTCACAAATTTGCACTTCATCATAAGTCCACGATTCCGAGTCAGCTTCATTCCAAATATTAGGCAAAAAGAAAGTAGATTTGAAATATCTAATATTATTACAACAATAAAAATTTGCTCCGCAAACGCAACGCGCTTCACTGAACACACAAATTCTAGTGAAATAGAGCAGCGTTATTTACGCTCTTTGCAGTCTTAGTATAAAAAAAAAAAACAGGAGCACTATAGCGCTCTTCGCATTTTTGGCACAACATAAGAAGAGCACGATAGCACTCCTAAGCAGTCAAACAGTTAAACTATATACGTTAATAAATGTATTTATTTCAGATACAAGTATTTTGAAGATTGAACTAAACTGAATCCAAGAGAAATTCATTCTAATTCTAAGGTAATAGTTTATCAGATAATTACAAATATTAACAGACACGCAATAGAAAGAGAAAAGCTATAGGGAGAAGAAAAAAAGAGAAAGAAAAGAATAGAAGATAAAATATGAAAAAGTGCTAAGTAAACGTAATTGAAGTGTAACAGTTCAGTGGACATTTAAGTTTATTGTCCGGATCTACTCTTGCTCTCATACCATGTATATATATGTATGTATGTATGTATGTATGTATGTATGTATGTATGTATGTATGTATGTATGTATATGCGCATATATAAACATATATATTCTTTATCTTTTATTCTCTATTACATAGATATTATACACATACACTCACACACATAATATTATACTGTATAATTATCTGTATCTATTTATTTGTATCTTTTTTTACTTTCCTAAATCATTTTTGTCGTGCAGTCAATACATTTACTTGTAACGCAAGCACGGAATGTACGTTTATAACATAAAATTTTTAATAACCTTGTGGAACGAAGTTAGTGTACATTATTTTAAATATTTTGTTGTTACTGCAATATTCTCACGAATTCTTAGGATCATTGCACGAGAACTTTATTGAAAGCTTTTAAACATTTATTTCTTTTTTCGTTTTGACATAAAGCTACTGGAAGAGGAAGAAGATGATGAGTAGATAGAGGAAGACGAGGAAGAGATGGTAACGGAACATCCCCCGAAAATTTATTTTCTTTTCGCTTTTAAAGAATATATTAGCAATATATTGTATCAGTTGTTATTTCAAGTTGCAACGTATTGCAACATATTGCACCAGAGTGAAATATACTATATCAGTTGCAAACTCACGTTCCAAAGTACATATTACTCCATTGTAAAAATTATTGTAACAGTTGTTAACTTATATTGAAAGTTATCCTAAATATTTTACTTTAATATATACTTTTGATTAATTACACAGAATTTAATTAATTTAATTAATTTTAAGAAGTTTACCGTTTACTAAATACAAGTAGAATTTAAATATAAATTTAATAAGAATAGTTTATACTATTTATATTTGTTCATATTTCATTTTCTAATAGAAACTATTTTCTTTATGAATTAAGATTGTGATGAAAAGAATTAATTATTTAAAAATTTTAATTTAAAACATAAATTTATTTATTTATTTTAAAGGAAGATTGACTGTTCAAAAGTTACAAATTAAAACGTGAGTAGCGAAAAAATTATAATATATATAAGTTCGCGACTTCATATATAATTTAACTTATAATATATAAATTAATTAATAATATTTAACTTTATATATAATTATAGAGGATTTAATATTATAACAAAGAATCAATGCAATTTGATGTTCAAAAATTGAATAAAAAAAGATACTTTATTTTTCATTTTTGTTTCTTTTTTTTTATATAGAAAAATTCAATCGATCAATTGTCAATGCATTTTTTTATTTCTGTCAATCCTTTTCTTTCTTTCTTTCAACACCAATATTTTTGATTATTCGTCAAAAATGTATATAGTAATGATTAAATATATATATATATATATATATATATATATATATAATGATTAAATATAATAATATATATAAATGTATATATATATATATATATATATATATATATATATATATATATATATTATATATATATATATATATACATAACATTATTTTTTTATAAAAGTTATGTAAGATTTTATTTGTATTTCTGTTTGATCGTAACGCGTTGTGATTCTTTCTTAGCAATTTTCAAATAATAAACATTGATACTGTAATGACATTTTGTTGTACGAAAAAAAAGATAAGATGAAAATAAATGTTATTTTTAATAGAAATGTCATCATAGGAGTACATGAACAAACGAAAAACTATGGTGTAATATCTAGGAGATAAAGATTAATTTTTTCCCATGAAAGTTTATATTCATCCGGTTTCGATAACAATAATCATTATCACGATAATTAAAAATAATTCGATTTCTTTAAACGACTTCATTTTTATTGATGATATTGTCACGATAAATTGTCCGGCTCAAAAATGATTTCTTCCTATCGTCTTTATCATTTATTGATTATAATTCTTGATGAAGGATAAACAATGAACGGAGAATTATTTCCTGATATAACTCGTATAAATGATGAATAATAATTAACAATTAAATAAATTATTTATATATTAATGAAGTTAAGAAGCGTCGGAAGAAAAAAAAGAATAAAAATAATCTTTGCATCATTTCGATGTAAAGATTAATTACTTATCGATTTGCTTATCATCTATATGCCTTTATCAGACTAATTTCTGAACAGAATACTTGTTTTATACTATCATGTTATAATCTACTTGAAAACATCTGCCGATATATAATAGTACGTGTCGATATATTGTACAATAAACGTATAAAAATCTTTATAAAAAAAAACATTATTCAACCATACGACCTCGAAGTGTCAAAACGATAAATACTTGTAATAAAGCGAGTGAATGCAATGATAAAAATTGACCAAAAATAGAACGAACAGATTTTTTATCATTTCTTTTCACACCCAATCATAATTTGATTTTGTCGAATAATATGCATATGTACATGTACATATCTATATATGTATTTGTATATGGATTGAATTTGTTATGTATATAGATTTGAATTTATAATGTATATTGATAGAATATATAATTTCATACAGTTTCCTAAATAACAGAATTAATCAATTTTTAATATAATGTTTTAACAAATAATAAAATTATATAGTAAATTTTATATACAATTTTGTCAATATTAAATAATAGTATCATTAGATCGATCAATACACGTATATATAATGTATACATCAATCGATACGATTTTCATTGTACTATATTTTTTATTACGAAAAAAACGAACAAACAACCTTGTAGAAAAGAAGTGGAATGATTAGAAAATTATAGATGCTCGTGGAGATAAGGGAGAATCAGTAGGAAGAAAAGAGATATGGATTATGGTGAAACAAAGAGAGAGAGAGAGAGAGAGAGAGAGAGGAAAAGAGGGAGAGAGATTAATAAAGCTCAGTAAACGAAATCCTAAAATGTCATTTTCCGTAACGTAATGAAAAGGATGAATTGGCAACAATTCATTGTTTGAAAAGTATCGAAGTTTGATACGCGAAAGTAAATACTTAGCTGTCTACTTATTATTATCTACCTCGTTGTGATATTACGTTTAGTGCTTGTAATCGTTCAATGAAATATCAAAGGACAACATTGGATAAAATATTATTTAACGAATTGGACCGTTCAAGGAGATGTCATTATAAGATACAAACATCTTCTTCTCGGCTGTCATAGAGTATGTATCTTTTTTTATTTATGAATATTTCTCTTTCATCTTTTTATGTTATTTCTTTATTCTTTCATATTTTTTTTTCTTGTAATATCGTTTTGGTCCCCCCTTAATTACTTCTCTTTTCTTTTTCTTCTTTTTTTTCCTTAGTGAATCCTTTCATACCTTTTCTTCGAATCGACGATAGAATTTATTTCGTTTATATATTTTTATTTTTTATATATATATATATATATATATATATATATATATATATATATATATATATATATATATACGTTTTCAAAGTTATATTAATGATTAAAACAGTTACGTGGGATCGTACAAATTTCTTAATAAATGAAATAATATATAAAGATAAGTATAATAATATTATTATAATTCCTAATATTATTATTTTCAATATCTACAAAGGATTCTGTTTGAACTCTTAATAGTCAAAATTTTTTTTCAAACCTAAAAAAGAAAAAATGATTATGTAATTCGAGACTTATATAATAAAAAGTATAATTTATATTTAACAAAATCATTTATCTTCGAATATGAACTGACAAATGATTTTAATTTCCTGATATTGAATAATATAAATACATAAAAATACAGCATCGAAGTTACACGACATTATAAAGAATTAACACTACTACTTGTACTAATTTCTCTGATTAATCATTACAATTATTTTCTTTCCTCTAGATTCTTTTCAATTTTAACACTAGTTTCTTTCCATTCATTCGAAATGATAGGTGAAATCAAAACATAGATCCAAAAAACTGTAATAATAGTTTACCAAATTCATTTCTCAACTCGACTCAATAAATAAATACTAAATATAAACTGTTAAAAAAAAAGCTTAAAAAAAAATTCCTACTATGATGTATATAAAAAAAAAGTAGAAATATCGAACGATAAATTTTATTAGCCTTATTTATAAAATTTGATATCTATTTTAATTCTCTTATTTTCATCTACCATCGACGAAAAATAATATTCGAATACGTGTTTAGAAAAATACATTATTAACAACATTCTTTAAACTGTCATTTAACTGTTGAAGAAAGGAGAAAGATTGCTCGTAGACAGTTCTGTTTCCATAAGATATTACATTATTTTACCGACCGACGGTATAAAAAGTTTTTCTCGATTAAGTAAAAATATAACTTTTTTTTTTTTCAATATCGCTATAATTATCAAATCGGTATCAGTAACGCCTAGCATTAATGTAAAGCGGGATGTTAAAATCGAGATGAGATTTTTGTAACTGTACAAAATATAATACTATTCTGTAAGTATTCAAAATTAAAAACTACTCGTACGATCCAATAATTATTTTTTTATTTTTATAAAAGTAATAGTAACAATAATAATTAAAAAAAATTATAGTACACAGAATATTACATTTTATGATATTCGAAGAGTTCTTCGAAAGTAGTTACCGACGGTTAAAATTTTAATTGTTTCTTATACTAACATTATTATCAAGATGATCGAAGAAAATATTTGTGAATCAGAGCCAAGTATATTTAATTATTGTCAAGTGTGTGTATTGTTTTTACAATAAGAATCATTTTTATTATTTAGTATATCATAATATCGTTATCAAGAACAGGATCTACCGATATTTCTTTGGTTTGGCTATATCACATAATCGAATTTCTACTTTATAATAATATTTAGCAATTTTATTTATGTTCAAAATTTATTAATACATGTTGCTATTTAATAATGAAATAATCACTTTATTTTTAGATAAACGAAAAAATACCATTACCAAAACTACTCAAAGCAATATGGCAGAAAAAATTGTTGGATTTTCTCAAGAAACTCTTGTCTCCCAAGGTGGGCAAACAATCAAAGCAAAAAGATTTCTCCAGTACGTCGCAAGTTTTGCAGCCTCGATAGGTGCTATCGCTGCAGGAATGTCAGTATCATGGACTTCACAAGCTGGTACAAATGGAGTCAATATAGCAACCATATATAATATCTCCATTACACCAGAAGAATATTCATGGATTGGATCACTCGCAGCACTTGGTTCTGCAGTAGTGTGTGTACCCATTGGTACTCTTGCAGATATAATAGGCAGAAAGTATTCTATGCTAATACTTGTAATTCCTTTTACAATTGGCTGGCTTTGTATTATTTTTGCAAAATCTGTTACTTTCTTTTACGTTGGAAGGTTTTTGACAGGTTTTAGCGGAGGAGCTTTTTGTGTGACAGGTCCTATGTATACTTCAGAAATAGGTGAAAGTGAAATTCGTGGAAGATTAGGTACATTTTATCAGTTATTTCTCACTGTGGGTATTCTAATGGTAGCCATTTTAAATATTGGCGTAAATATGTATCAATTATCCATAATATCTGGGATTATACCAATAATCTTTGGTATAATATTCTTCTTCATGCCAGAAAGTCCTGTATATTATTTACTTAAAGGAAATGAAGATGCTGCTAGAAAAACTTATATTAAACTTAGAGGCACTCAATATGATATAGAACAAGAATTAAGTATGCAGAAAAAAATGATAGAAGATACTAATAAAAACAAGGTATCATTTTTAACTTTATTGAAATCTAAAGCTTGTAAGAAAGCCATATTAATATCTTATGGTCTTATGGGATTTCAACAATCAAGTGGTGTAAATGCTGTTGCATTTTATATCGGTTTTATATTTGAGAAAGCAGGAGGTTTTGTTGGACCTAAGGAAGCTACTATTATAATAGGTGTACTTGGAATATCTATGGTATTTATTAGCTCATTAACAGTCGATCGTATAGGTAGAAAAATATTACTTATAATATCTAGTATTACTATGACTTTATCTACCTTATCGCTTGGTATTTACTTCTATCTCTTAGAAACAACGGATACAAGTAGTCTAGGTTGGTTACCTCTCTTGTCTGTTTGTTCTTTTATCGTTTCATTTGCAATTGGATTTGGTCCTTTACCATGGATGATGATTTCTGAAGTTTTTACCCCTGAAACCAGAGGTATCGCAGGTAGTAGTTCTTGCTTATTGAATTGGATAGTGGCATTTATAGTCACTAAAACTTTTGATAATTTAAATAATACTATACATATCTATGGTACGTTTTGGTTATTTTCCATTATTTGTGCTTTAAGTGGCGTTTTTGTTTTATTCTTTGTCCCAGAAACCAAAGGAAAAACGTTAGAACAAATTCAACGAGAATTAAGCACATAGTTAGGTATTAAAAAAAAAAAATTAATATTAAAAATACATTGTAATATTAGAGATTACACATATTGCAAGACTGACCTTTTTGTAAATCGACTGTAATACGTTTTAGACAAATATATTTCTGATGGGTATGCAAAGGAATAAGTCACATTTTGGTTAGAACAGGATAAATACGTTAATATATTCTAAATTGCAATTTGTTCCTCATGATTCTACTAGTACAAATCAATTTCAGTTCATTCCCGTTCTTTTACCTGATATTCTAATATTATATAAAATACTGAAAACAATTTAGTCAAGATAATGTCATCATTTTTAAATAGAAAATTGTTTCTAAATCCTATATGACGTATATTTCGTAAATCCAAAACCTAATCGTGTATTGCACTTCAAAT